>JBBPSC010000167.1:0-27523 GCA_038093395.1 Baorangia bicolor
GCCTTGAGTTCTGGGGCTCTGGTGGACATGGTTGGTGAAGTGGGACGAGGTGGGGATGCTGGGGGTGGAGATGTTCTGGGTGGGGGTGCTAGTGGTGTAGATGACCTGGTCAGTCCAAGGATTCGGCGTTGTCTGAAGCTGGGTGGGGCTGGGATTTCTGGTGTGGCAAGGTTTTCTACGTCGGGGATTTCGATGTCGCTGTCTTCGTTAGGGCTGCGGAATAGTCCGAAGCGACTCGTGTTGACTGTGGTAAGGGTCCTTCACCTGAGGAGGTGGGACCACGGAGATTCTTGATCTTTTGTTACGCGAAGCATACCAAGAGAGACTCGTTCAACAGGGATACTCCACAGGTGATGCTCACGAAGAGACCGACGTCTGGGGAGCTGCGAGGATAATGAGATACTAAGACAAGGGAGTCTCAAGGAGACTAACAGGGATGCCCAGGGGCGTTGGGTCTTTATATGAGGGTGCCTAGGGTTACTAGGTCTTGGACGAGGAGAGAAGCGTCGACAAAGAGTCACGCTTAGAGACGAGGACAAGAACTTAGGAGTGGAAGCTGGACTTCCAGGGGATTCAAGAAGGTATGCTTGTTAAGCGTAGATCAAGAATAGAGAAGTACAGGAGGAGCGGTGTAGGTTTATATACGAACAAAAAAGGGGGGCACGGACCAAGCTCCTCATAAGGAAACGAATGCGAGAGAATCAGATGGAAGGTTTAAGGGACATAGGCCACTGTGAGAGAAATGGCAAGGAGATAAGAGAGTCCAAGGCACGGTGTTCAAGGTAAGAGAGAAATAAGAGTAACGTCGGAAGGGTCAGCGAGGATGATGAGAAGAGCGGAAGAAATGGAAGCTGACCGACCGCGCCAAGTACAAGTAAGGGAACGGTGTGTACAAAGCAGAAGGCGAGAAGAATGAAGCGAGAAAACTGTAACACCAGCTAAGTGTGTAGCTCGTCGGTGGATAATGCGGGGTTGGATATTGCTGGGGATGGGGTTATCATTGATGAAGGTGGGAAGGTGACTGGGATTTTTTCTTTGTTGGATGGAACAATGAGGGATGGTGACCTCCTGGCAAAGGGGTCAAAGTTCAGCTTGGTGAGGAGGGTTGGCTGGACCTATCAAGTCCAGGCCACGTAGATATGCTTGGTGTGCTTTGTGAAATTGGAGAGCTGGGATTCTTGCTTCCTCAGCTTCTTCCCTTGTGACCACTAGTTCTTCAAGGAATGGGGTCAGAAAGCATAGGCTGCCTCAAACGTAATCAAGGAAGCGGGGGTAGGTGTATCAGATATCCAGAAGGGGAGCTACTGGATCGTTGTTGGGATTGTATGAAGGAGAAGGAGAAGGTGTGCAAAGGAGCGAGAGCTCAACTTCTTCTTCCTCCTTCCACTTTGGGAATGAGGGGAACATCCAGAAAAGGTAAAATGTACCAAGGATCTAAAATCTCTCCAGGTACCAACATCAAATCTCAATCTTTGACCGTTGCTTCGAAATTATATATACCTAGGCATGTGGGTACAGGATCACTCTTTCACGTGCTTTTGGTACTATAGTAACTAAACATAAACAAATGTACCTCATGAGGGTACAGCACATGTGCCAAGAGAAAGAAAGGGTTGTTGGGGCGGTTTTTAAACACATTGGACCTGCTTGAGGGTACCCCTATCAGCACCTTACAGGCTACTGATCTTACAGGCTCTAGTGCCTGGGACTACATCAAATAAAGGTGTGCAAGGGTGTGAGAGAAGAGCAGGGAGGGGTGAAGTGGAGTCTCCTTAAGCCTGGAGTCCAGCTATATCCCCTTAACGCTGAGGGCTGCATGTAACGATGAAGAGGTGTCCAAGGACGAGGTGTGATACTGTTATGGTCTACATTTTTCCCCTTCACATTTTGCTTCTTATCTTATCTTATTGTGTCACATGATCCCTAAGGATCTAATCATCTATCTTATTGTGAACACTCACTTACATTTCATGGACTTAGACACTTTTCATGCAATGACTGCCATGCAGTCTGGACACTCAAACCTTCTCACAGATCTACAATCCACTTACCCTGTCACGGTATTCACATCTTTCACTTCATTACCGTGCCAGCTATTATTACATACATGCTTCTCTTCCATTTGATCCAACATGCCCATCACATATTGTATGCTTCTCATCTTCCATTCTGCCACACAGCATGTTGGCCTCATGTCATGCTTCTATGCTTCTATTCCATTCCCATACATGTGGACAAAGCATTGCATATCGTAGATACAGTGTCAATACTGGTAAACACTGTTGTAGTATATAAACCCCCAATAGAGCACCAAAGAACTCCAGTCTAGTTCTTCTGGTCTTTTCCTCTCAAAGATCCCAGTAGTAGTACTCCTTCATCTTCTCCTTTGTCTTAGCCTTTCTTTGTGCAACCCTTGAGCTTTAAGCTTTGAGAGTTGTTTCAGATACAAGGCAAGATGATGTAGTCAAGTTCTAATGTTGACAACCTCAAAACTAAGAAAGTCTTGGGCTGAATTACACCAGGGAGCTTGGTAGGGACAAGAGATAGTTGGGGAAAACCAACAAGAACTTGACTAAAGTTCTCAGTGGTGCTTGTTTAGATTATATACCTACTGACTATGTTTAGGGCAGGTACTTTAGGGTAGGTTAAGTAAATACTTGTGTCAAGGATTAGAGGCAATGATGTCAGCATACATCATAGCCTAGACCATCTGTACTATGATGTCATAGATAAGAGATAAGGATCTAGCCCTATGAGTCTGAAAAGGGTCCATGTGATTGGGTCTAGACCTTCTCACAGTCACATGATTAAAAATGATAGAAGTCATGTGACTGGGAAAAAGAAAAGATAAGATAAAGATAGTGTCATGTGATACATCATGTGACATGTTTGCAACACATTGCTTGTATAAGTTCCATTGTATGATTGAGGATATGATGCAGTTTAGTTGCAGCTTCTGGAGATGAGTGCTGCAATGTCTCTCCCCAATAGCTCACCAGTGCTAATGGGATGGAAATGGTGGCCATAGTTTGCCACTTATCTGCTTTCAATGTTCCAGCCTTTGCTTCACTGAAGTTAATTGGAATAGATCTGAAACCATGGTAAATAGTCAGCTTTGTATGTAACCTGTAGGATGACACTAACCTGATTCATGATGGGATATCAGTATTCTGTATGATCTCCTGAATATGTCACATAATGTCAGGAGTCAACAGTTGAGCTTTATGTGCTGCTTTCATTGGCTTCATCTGGTGCTATGCATGATTATGATTAGATTATGTACAGTTTCAGCAGGCTGCAAATGACACACCCATTCAATCAATGCCTTTACCCAGTGTGCTTTCAGCACCTTATCACAGTTTCCAACAGGCTACAAATTGAGGCTAGTGGCTACAAACTGCAGAGCAGAGATGTTTTTCATGCTGAGCTTTCATTCCAAATTAGACAGATGCTGTATGATTTGAGGGGCAACATCAGAGGCCAGGTCATTAACTGCAGCAAGGAGAAGAACATAGATACTTAAGATCTGTTTGTGCTCCTTGTCTGTGAGAGTTGCCAATTCAGTGTGGTCCAGGGTTCAGAAATCTTTAGTATAGGCAGGTTGTGATTTTGCCTCCACTTGAGCCTTGGCAGCAGCTGCTATGGTGAGCCCTAGGTTTTCCTAAAACTGCAATTAAGCAAGTCCCTTCAATAAACAGTGCATAACATTGACTACCAACTGTTGTGCAGGGTCCTAGTATGGAAGTTGCCAAAGGCTTGACCAGCATATACTGAACTATATGAACAATTGATTACACTCAGTAGAGGAGTGGGTATCCCTACACAATTTGGCATGTTGCTGTAATGTGTCCTTATCTTGGAATTTCCAGTCTGGATGATGAATATCAGTTCTTCCCAGTGTTTTCAGATGGAAGCAGTAACAGGCACTGCAGTAGAAATGGCTTGTAATAGAGGTCAACTGAGCAGTCTTGTGCATAGCAGGTAGATCACATACAACACATGCTATAGCTGACTGTGCAATTTGTTCCATATGACAGGCTGTGTGTGTGAACTGTATACCTTGCATCCAGCTTTCCACCATGTTGTTGATAAGGAGTTCAAGAAAGAAGTTGAGTTGCTTGCCAGAAGGCTCATTGGAACCAGATATAATTCCTGCCAAGTACATATTCTCAGTTTTGTAGCATAGATTGAAAGGAAGGTTGAGATAGGTGCACAAAATAACTCCATAGGAGTTCTTTGCACCACATTGTAAGTTTCCTTTGACATTGAAGAAGTTGACATTGAGGGAAAAGAGATAGTGCCCCTCACTACTGTAATTGATGAATAGCTTAGTTCCACATGGGCCCTTGAATGTGTGAACAAATTCTGCATTCCAGACATTCTTGGTGGATAATGGACAGGGGTTCATTATATTCTGCATAAGATTGTTACATGGTTCATCCATGAGATTTTCAAGTTCTGGTTGTGCTAAAATACCAGCAAGGTAATCATGGAAATGGTGATAGATGAAGGATTTGATCAGACACTTGCAGCCCTCATTTGGATCATGGTTGATTTCTACATTTGTCAAGAAAAACACAGCTAGTAGGTACAAAGGGTTATTTCTGTACAATGATCTTCATCCAAGAGAATGCCTCACCAAATGGTGCATTGGGATTCTCAGCAAACCACTCAGGATCGTAGAAAGACTCTGGCAAGCCTGTAACAGGCCTATGCTATGACGGTAGAGCATGACCACTATGAATGCATTTAGTTACCTTCACCCCCTTCTGCAAAAAAGTATCCTTTTCCAGACTACACTGAATATTAATAATGCTCAGCTCTTTCTTGATATCCCTTCTCTGGGACATTGCATGGATGTGAAATGTCAACTCCATCTTATCATCATTGCTTTCGTCAGAGCTCATTCCATCACTTCCTAATGTTGTCACCATCATGGATAGAAATTCCTAGACCTCTGCCCCATTGTCTTCTTGCTCTGATTTCAAAGCTGTCAGAGTCTTGGTGATCACAAAGCACCAACAATATTTCTAATCGGATTGATAAATACAAATTTAGTGAAAAAAGAAGCACTTTACATGAAGTCTTTGTTTGTCCCTCCTGGCCTTCTGCAGCTTCCCCTTCCTTTTCTTTATAAGCCTATCTGCAATCTCCTGCTCTGTTTCAATGGTGTTATCATCATGAATATGAGGTTTGGCATTTGAGAGCCTGGCTTTGATGCAACCAAACTTTTGAACAATCATGTCCTTTCAATATTCATTGGATCTGTGTTGGGTTGTCCATTGCTTCTTCTTTCTCATTGCCTTGAGTTGCTGTAGAAATACTAAGATGACACCTTTGTTCTAGCTGGAAGATGCTGGGTGGTTGAAGTCCACTTGAAGTCATCAGGATCAGGTCCATCAATACTACACTTCTGGAAGGCTTCAATTTCCCTATAGGAAGCTCCACCCAAGAGCAAGAACTTGTCATCCAAGGAAACCCCAAAAGCTTCCTTGAACAAATCATGGACATGCTTCTAAAGTATATCAGGAAGTGCTTCAACATGAGGGGTGAATATGCTCACAAGGTTTGCATTTCACTCTTTATCACAAGTGATTTCTTGCTTCAACATGAAGACCTGACAAAATTGTCTCTTAGTTGGAGTGGGAGGCTTTAGAGGCTTTAGAGACTGCTGCATAACTCAACATACTTCTTGTGCAATCTTTTCTATAGTTACTTGATCCAAAGGTGTGGAATTAGAAGGTGCACTAGGGTTCACAGTGGAAATTGTCTTCTGTTGGGGTAATTAATAGCAACCAGGAGATAAGTATAAAGCTTTACATGTATGTGCCAGTCAGGCTGACCCTCAACTGGTTTCATCGAAGGGTAAAAGAATGAGGCAAAGGTGATGGCACATCTCTAGATGTAATGGCTCAGATTGAGGGATGCTGAGCAAGGGAAGTTGGAGGTGCACATGGTGGTGATGTCTAACATGATTTATTGGCTTGTTGTGCATTTGTTCTGGACATGTCGTCCCCCATTTCCTAAGACATGTGCTCTATGAGTAGTAAGAGTCATAAAAGAATGACTTATATGAAGCTTGAGAAGAGTTGCTTCATACTTTCATGAGAGTGAGGCCACCTCCAACTCTTTGTTTGCCTGGATAGTGTGAGGACATGAACTGATATGCAAGAATTCTGTCTAACCTGCACTCTCTGGAGCATTATATCAGCCTCTATTTCTGCTTATCACAATGCTTTGACCTCTGCTTCTGCTTGTTGCATTGTCTAAACCTCTACTTTAGCAAGATCCTTTTCAAGCATCTCAATGACAGCATTCTGCTTCATAACCACCATCTCCTGATTAGCAAAAATATCCTTTGTCTCCACAATCTTCACAATTCGATCTTGCAATTCAGCTTTAAGTGATTTCAGCTATGTACTATGTTCTTCCATAGGACATTATATTGATTCATTGCAGATCAGTAGAGGGTCTCCTTATCTAATTTCATATTCTGCTGGAAGGTCAAATTCAGTATGCATGATAAACAAGAAATCATACTCCTATTTCCATAGAAGCTTATTTATAGTGTAATTTGAGCTGATACATGGCTTTACACAGTGCAGTGGATTGATTAACCTCCACCAACTTCACCTTTGGGCCTGGCTGTACAGGAGTCAGTACTTGGTAATTTTGGCAAGAGTGCGCATACCATAACTGGTTCATCCATCTCCTCTACATCACAAGTCACAGAATTCCATGGATTGTAGGGAATAATCATTGTCAATATACAAGAAATGGTGTCCAAGTCAAACTTGGATCCTAAACCAGTAGACATAAATTCATCAGAGGAAAGAGTCCTTGGCATGGACTGTTGAGGCTTATTTGCAGTGTCTAAAAATTGAGCTAAAATAAAAATAAGAGAAAGCCTGAATGAGGACATACTCCAGGAGTTCAACCCAACATTCATGGTAGATGAACTCCCACCCTGCAATGTGCTATGACCAGAAGGGATATCATTGGAAGTTGATGATGATCATATGGAAGAATTAAGTGGATGAAGAGAGTATGCTTCTTTGGTAGGACTACTAAAGAATGAGAAGTGCATCATGTTTTGCCTGGAACAACGAACCATACCAGTATTTTTAAATGGAAAAATCGTCTCCATGAGACTGAAGACAATTGGCAACATAGAGCAACAAAAGGGACAACACATTGTTGCATCATTATCATGAAACTGAAAACAATTACCTTGTTAGTGGGGTAGAGTAATCACCATTTACCTTCACAAAAGGCTACAAGAAGCAAAGTGATGACATCCTTGTCTACATCTATACTGGGATGACAATGAGCCTTGTAGCCTTATCAATAGCAATATGCACAATACCTTATGTGAGCACTGTAACGGCCGTGAATAACCGTAGGAGTTGTGCTCGGGCGTGGAATGAACAACCCAAACACTAAGACCTAACCCTAGACGCAAAGGGTAGTAGGATGAGTCGAAGAGGTAGAGAGGGAACTCGCGAAGAGAGAGATAAGTAGTCTTCGACAATGAGAGACCGTTATCGAGGTTTGTAGGCACTCGACAATAGTATCGTCTTTGCTTTGGAACTTTCCTTAACAGAGTATGTCCGTTGACAATACTAAGGCTAGAGAAGAATCGACTGGCGATTCTGTCCCAAGGCCCCAGCTTATATAGTGCTACACTACAAGTACATGAGGCCTAGGTGAGGCATGACGTAGCTATGACGTAACTACAACGAGGCGAGCTAGACCGAGCTAGAACGCGATAGGAGGTGGTGAGAAGCACAACATGCGTAAGGCATGTGTGATGTAGAATGGAAGCGTGCATAGCCCGATCACAGGAATGGAAGAGAAGATACAAAGGGCGGATGCAACGAGGTGAATAAGAATAGATGAAATGGAAGAGACGGTGAGATCGCAGATGTAAGATCCGAGATGTGAAGAGTGAAGAAGGAGATCTGCGGGTAGATCGGATAAGGGGGTTAGCTAAGGGTTAGCTATGATGTAAGCAAATATTACGTAATAGTTCAGAGAAAAGGAAAAGAGTACGGGAAAAATGAAAAATCGGACTCGTCTACACTTGCGTCCTATCGGGCTTCCTTCATCTGCATTCGGCACCCTCTTTTTGTGTTTCCCACGTATTCACTCGTCACAAGCACAATTGCCATTGCTATCACTACGTGCTACAAAAACACATCAATTGCAATTTTGTCAGATGCATGGAGAGTAGCTCAGGTCACAGTTGATAGGTATGGGCACAAGGGGGCATACAAGACCACCATAAGTATGGGTACAAGGGGTATACAAGACTACCTTAAGTCTAATGGACTGGAGGCATGGCATGATAGTTTGTACTATATGAGTCTAGGAGATGAGAAGAAAAAGTGTTTGTGGGAAAGAGTTAGGTTTACAGTATATACTGGAATAAGTTGTTGCCACTTATGGAAGCTTGGTCAGCAGTGGCAATGAACTGAACAATGGCTGTCTTGCCATATATGGAAACTTTGTTAGCAGAAATATGTGCATTGGAAGAATAATGTGTACCTACTAGTGGACAATAGCTAGTACATTGACAATTCAAATGTTTTTCCTTCCAGGCCTGCAAAGAGGAAAGCATCACAGATAGTATTCAGGTTAGTAATACAATATGAAGGGTGCAATTTTAAAGACATGATATAAAGGAAAGCTAGGAGCCAGCTGCTGCAAGATATCTGGCAAATGCTCAGTGTATTTCCAATGTTTAAGTTGGGACTTATTAGAATAGTGATCCTCAGCAGTTACATTTGAAGTAAAGCAAGATAACTTGAGGTGTCTTACTCAGCAAACACAGCCCTTCCCTGCTGGGAAGGATAGACTGGACCCCAGAACAGGATCCATAAGGATAAAGTTGATGCAGAGTGTGTCAACCTGACAAAATGTTTCCATGCATACCATGACTTGTAATAATACACATCACCACAATGAGATTTTGTTGATATAGAAAGTGGCTGACAGTATAGTTTGCAGGTGTACAAGGTATAGTGCCAGAGCTAAGAGATATGAGAGAGGACTATGAATGAGCTGCAGATAGGGGAGGTGAACTTTTTTATTGGCCTATGTTTTCAGTGAACCTTTTGTGTGTTTTATATATAGTACACACATATAGCAACTCAATAAGTGGATGGCACTGAAGGAGCTTAATGAGTATATTGAGGGGACAATAGATCATCAACATCCAAAGCTTGGAGTATTGGAAAATTAAAAAGGCCAAGAAGAGTCATCCAGGAATATGGGATCAAGTTGACATTGGTGAGGGAAAGAGATTGAAGGGAGGAGCTAAGAAGCACAGACATGGTGATATGCAACACAGTGGAGGAGAAAAAGGCTTGTGATTGAAGTCTAATGGATTGAAGATGGGGGAGTGTCTTCAGAGATGAATGTTCCTCAGGAATGATACATGGGGAGAAGAGGGAGTAGAACTCACATGAAATTCAATCTCCTGACATCCAGTCAAACAAATACTCTCCAAAATAGCACCTAAAGCTTCAGAACCAAATTGTGTATGACCAAAATACACATAGATGGACATGTTGCAGTCAGAAAGTATGTGGAAATAGGATGAAATGAGCTGAAGGTGGTGATTAGACACCTCACTAAGATTGAGATATAAGGTTGTAGGAGTTCTGTAGCCATCCATTCACCTCCATAATACCAAGGCTTTGCAAATGGTATGGTTTACATCAGTCCACAAGGGATCAGGTTGAAAGGAGGTTGTAGCAAAGGGGGGTGGTGCCATAATCTCCCTGAAAAGAACGGAGACAGATGACATCCTCCAGAGATTGTTTTGAGGTAACAGTATGACAATCTCACATAGTACTTCATTTGGTAGTGACAACAAATAGGACCTAGACTATTAGAACTTTAGTGATGCTATTGTGAATAAAAATGTGTACTCACTTCCTGCTCGACCTCCATAACTGAATTACAATCTCTTGGAAATGGATAATCCTGGATTTCCAGCTGCAGTTTATAAAATACATGGGAGGGGGGCTCAGAGAAACATTGTTGTTTCACATAAATGGGTTCATCAAGTGCTTCCCTGATGGTATTATGTGAAGCATACACAAAGAGACTTGCTCAATAAGGATACTACCCTAGGTGATACTTACAAGGAGATTGACGTCTAGGGAGCTGCAAGGATGGCAAGTGAGGCAAAGACAGAAGGACCAAGAGTTGGGAGCTCTTGGGACAAGGATGAAGACAATTGAGGCTAGTCTTGTAAGGCTCAATTAAGATGCCTAGGGTTTCTAGGACTTGTATTGAGAACAGAGGTCAAGGAATAAAGTGGTAGCTTCCAATGTGACTCAAGAAGATATGCTTGTATTATGTAGATCAAGAATGGGGAAGTACAAACAATGTGGTATAGGTTTATATAAAAAGTCAAAGAGCACATAGACCAGGTTACATAGAAGGAAAAGAAAACAAGAGAATATGATGGAAGGTGGGGGAAATAGGCCATTGTGAGAGAGATGACAAGGAGATAAATAAATCTGAGATAAGACACTTAAGGTAACAGAGGGATAAGGGTAAAGTCAAAAGGGTCAGCGAGGATGAGTAGAAGAGCTGAAGACAGAAGCTGACTGACCACACCATGTACAAGTGACAACAATTGGTAAAGAGAAGCAGATGAGAAGAAAGGGAGAAAATTGTAACAGATAATCCTGTCCAATCTAGGAGGCACTGAAATGCAGCACTGGAGCTTGATCACTTGAGAGACAAGAAAGTCATCCTCCTTTTCATGTTTGTGTGGCTAAATAACAATCAAATCTTCAGCACTTACTGTAGTAATGAAATAAGTATGCAACAGATTGTATAGGTGAAGTAGGAAAATCATCTTGTAGAAGAATGAAGTTGTAGAATGTATCAGAGGATCAGAGTGAAGACACTCTGGCTAAGATGCAATGGTCTCTAGGCATTGATGCTTCACTGCTCTTGCATCTGTGCCATTACTCTCAAGCTGCAAAAATATAGGTGCCTTTGTGATAACTAACATAGAACAGAATTCACTTATGTCAATCAACCTAACAGTGGAATTCTTGCTGATAGTATTGCCCATGGCAGATGAAAAAATGTATTGATGTATTGTTACCTTGAAATGCAATGCCATGTATTTAAGTCCCACAAAACTGTATAACACTAACAAAAACTATAATCACTGACATGCATAGAGGCAATGGCAATAAACTTTGTGCTAGCCAACCAATGTGGAGTCAGGGCAGAGCTACAAGCCTATTAGGATAATGCATTCCAATTATTGAGTGCAGTTAATTAATATGCCAAGATCTGATCAATATGGGAGCCTTTGGTAACAAATTAGAGATAATCATCACTGAAAAATTGTTGCATTGGAGGAACCTTGTAAATAAGGCACTGACTATCTGACAAGGTTGTAATGGTGGTGTTACAATAGATCTAGACAATAGATACACCTTGTTAGCTCAGATGGCAAGCATTAAGAGAAAATGCCTTCTAAGAAACCACTTTTGGTGCCAGCTTTTTATATAGCCAATGAACCCCTTCAACTACCTCTTTTGTCATCTCAGATTCAAATGACCTAGTGCCCAGTTGCTTTGGTGATCTTAGTCTCTGTGGCTGAAGAGATCATTGTGACAGCATCCAAGCTTCCCAGTTTGCCTTCACCAGTGAGGGCAATGACACCAGGCCTTTAGCCTGCTACACCTGTCTTCCAAATCATTCAAGCAACTACACCCCAGCCCATAAGGGAGAGAATAGTGGCCTTTACTCCCCCATGTTTAGAAGAACAACCTGAACACTTTGAGTACTAGTCCCAAGCAAATCTTCTCTCTCCTCCCTCAAATCTGAAATATCAAGACCTTGAAAATTCCAAAGCCAGTAGGTGAGGCAGAAAGACCAGGTTGAGGAGGATATAACCTTGAAGAGAAACTTAGCTGGGGAGAGACTGAGTTCAAAAGCTTGAAGGTTAGTAAATTGAATGGAAGGAAACATCCACTCACAGATCCACAGTGTTTTGCATACAAGCTAATCAAGAAATACTTGAATATATTACAGAGCAGGAGTGCACAAGATCTTGCAGCAATCAAAACCGTGAAACAGCAGGCTAGTGGACCCAATTCTCCCATAGAGTGATGAACAATGCTTACTTTCAAACAAGATGTTGAAGGTGAATCCCCTTTTAGAGGAATTTGAAAACTGCTGACTAATTGACAATCACATCATGCTTCAATTAAAATATACATTGCAAAGGAGTCAACAGCAGAAAAGGATGCAGGCAGCTACATCCCTAGATACTCCCCCACCTGAAAATAGGGCAGGGAAAATGAAGTAAATGTAGAACCTAGCAATGTAGCTTTGTAGTGTGTATAACTGTAAGGTAATGTGCCATCATGTAAACATCTTTTTGTGGCATGTGGGAAAAAGAACTTAGCAATTGCTGTGAACAGCTTAAATACTGGAACGAAACCCAGCTAGGTAAACCTGATTGTAACGATAGTGAAACGCATAAAAGCAGCAAACCGGCATTTTTCTCTTTTTTTGCTTGCATCACGATTACAGACTTATCCCTTACTTTTCCTAGTCATTTTATTCTCTTTTCCGCACACCCGTAAGCGCGCGCCTATCTTATCTCTTCATCACTCGTCTTCAGCGCTTACAACTTACATCTTATCGCATCTTATCTATTCTCTCCCACGTAGGCGGCCGTATGTACCTCTACCCTTCGCCCTATGTTCTCGGCCCTACGATATTCCATTCTACATCACGCATGTCTTACACATGTTGTGCTTCTCCCCACCTCCTATCGTATTCTAGCCCGGTCTAGATTACCTCGTTGTAGCTACGTCATAGCTACGTCATGCCTCACAAAGGCCTCATGTACTTGTAGTGTAGCACTATATAAGCTGGGGCCTTGGGACAGAATCGCCAGTCGATTCTTCTCTAGCCTTAGTATTGTCAACGGACATACTCTGTAAAGCAAGATCCAAAGCTAAGACAGTACTATTGATGAGTGCCTACAAACCTCGTTAACGGTCTCTCCTAGTCGAAGACTACTTTCTCACCTTGTGAGTTCCCTCTCTCTCCTCTTCGACTCATTCCTTCACCCTTCGTGTCTTAGGGTTAGGTCTTATTGTTTGGGTTGTCATTCCACGTCCCTGTACAACTCATTCAGTTATCCACGGCCATTACACTGATTCTCTAATGTGGAGATTATGTCCAGGTAACAATTAGCTCTGATTACAACCCAATGATTCTAAATATCTCCCAATGCTGAACATAGTAACTACCCCTGTAACAATTAGCAACAATTAAGGTCGCAGTCTCCTACCAAACATATACCTAATAATCATCATCTTGACTATCTTGTCTTTGTAGTATTTTTTCCATTGCCTGCTTTATTATTTAAGCAGTATAGGTCTGGAATAGAACAAATCACACTGACCTGGGTAATACAACAACAATAAACCATTGACTTAACTACCTTAGCAATAGATCCTTGTATCATACCTATGTAGCAATCATTGTTTTGAATATATGATGAGTGACCAGCTTTCACTTACCCACTATGATCTCTGGCCTGATGTTCCTATTCAATTTACTCTTGCCTTCTGATACATACCATAAACCAGCTGGTTGCCTCACCAGACATCAAGAAGTGATTTTATCTTTAGCTATATCCAACTCTGGAGTTTTACTGGCAAGTGGCAGTCAGTACAATCCTTTCATGATATTGCTAAGAGCTCACCAATCAAGTAGGATTTGATGAACTATGCATGTGGGATCTACAGCAAATGATCCAGCTTCCAAAACCAATGCAAATGCAAAATCCTGGCAATCTTATTATTTGCATCTTATGGCTATCTAACAAGAGTGATATACAAGAGGTTTTCTGCTCCAGCATAGGGCTAGGGTACCTTAGTTTATGGCATCAGCATGCAGATACATCCTCATTTGAGAAGATTTTCTTGTGACACATCAGAACTGGACAGAAAATCATGAGCATAAGCCAACATATTGTTGATGGGGGTACTTACATCATCATGGGCACACACAACAGGCACACCTAACTCTGGGCCTTAGATTCAAAGCTCAACCTTACAAACATCTTCAGCATCAAGCTTGCTTCCACCATTCCACACACTTTAAACTTCCAAGAAACCAACATCATAGCATTCAGAATGTATGATGGTGAATTGTAAGCCATTATATTGTATCATTAGAATAATCAATATTGACAGTTCAATGTAGACTTACTTTGCACAGTAAGAATGGCTTATGTCTGAATATAAAGTCCACTGGCCTCATGATGTGAGCAACCAATTTCAGTTCCTACTTGTGCATTTGATGACACATCACAGGGGGAAAGCCGCTCTGGACCCGAGCAGTAGTTACTTTGTCATTGACAATGCTGTCAGCATATTTAGCCTTCACCACCTAGAAGATGGAGTCTGTGTTTGATCATACGATACTAAACCACTAAAAACTTATCTGAAGCAAGTTCTTTTTACTGATAACAGTAAGACAATCATTGGTGGCAGAGAAAGTGGGATAGTGTATGTCTTTGAGAAGAATACCAGACAACTTGTTTAGGCTTTAAAACATTTCCCTGCAGGACATATTCAAATGATATCAGTATGTATGTTTCAGAGACACAATTGATGTGACCAATATACTTTTATACTCAACTACTACTTTGGACTTCAACTTTCAAACCTTTTGATAGTCATGTGGCCTCAGCATGTTACGTTTTTCTCTCTTTATCGTTCTATTTACCTTGTTACGTCTCGACTTGTCACTCGCACGTGGCGTGGTAGGTCGGCTTCCATCACTTCTGCTTCCCTAATCCTCGCCGACCCCTCCGAAGTTATCATCACCTACTTATTCCCTTAGTTCCTTACATGGACTTGTCTTCCTCCGCAGTCGCCTCTCTCATGACGACGAGTGTTCCACCCACTTCCATCTGTTTCCATTACTTTAGTCAGCCTGATCCATGCGCGTTTTCCCCTTTATTTAAACCTTACTACATCGCCTGTATTTCTCCATTCTTGATCTACGCTTAACAAGCATACCTTCTTGAATCCCCTGGAAGTCTAGCTTTCACTCCTAAGTCCTTGTCCTCGTCTCCTAGCATGACTCTTTGTCAACGCTCCTCTCTTCGTCCAAGATCTAGTAACCCTAGACATCTCCGTATAAAAGACCCAGCGCTCCTGGGCACCCCTATTCATCACTGTGAGACTCCCTCGTCCTAGTACCTCGTTATCCTCGCAGCTCCCCAGACGTCGGTCTCTTCGTGAGCATCGCCTGTAGAGTATCCCTGTTGAACGAGTCTCTCTCTCTTGGTATGCTTCGCGTAACACAGCACATGATTACAAAATCTTCAAACTGTCACATAATCCAAAGCATGTGACTGTGGGAAAGATCAGGTGACAGAGTCTAGACTCTGCCCCTATCAAAACATGCCTTATTCACATATGTCAATATCTAAACCACTTGACACAACTTTTGCATTTGCTTGGTCACACTTTCATCTTTGGTTATCATATATGTTGTTTTTATCTATAACACAGCTTGGTCTGTGTACACATTGTAACAATATATAAAGCAGGTGTAAACAGCTAAAGTCCTCAGTTGTTTCCACTTGTCTTATACTGCCCATTGGTGCATTACTATCTCTGCAAAGGGGCTTAGCATTCAGGGAGTAGGATTAAGCTAGTGGCTCCTTGACTTCACCATCCTGCTAGTGTTAGTGAGCACTGCAAGGTAGAACATCCTTGTGAACAATTATCAGCCCTATGCCTTAATTGGTATTATGGGTCTAACATTTCCTTTCTTATCCTTGAAGGCTTTTGGGCCCATATTGTTACGGGTCTAACATTTTTCTCCCTTATCTTATCTTTTGATCTTATCTTATCACGTCATGTGATCTTATCAGATCTAATCGTCTAACTATCGTGAACGCTTTATCTAATCTTTTGGACTTAGAACTTTTCGCGCAACGAACACTCACTTCGCACGGATCTAAGATCCCCTTTCACCTAGCACGGTTTCACCTTTTCACTCATCACCGTGCAGGTTATTATTCTCTTCCATTCTACATGCGTTGTACGCATGCCATGCTTCTTATGTTCCATTCTGCCACATCCTCATGTGGTCCTCATGTCACGCTTCTATTCCATTCTATGGCTATGTTTCCACACCATGCCCTATGCACATGTTCTCCTATATCGTAGATACAAGGTAAACACGGACAAACCCTGTAGTAGTATATAAGCTCTCAATAGACGGCCAGAGAACTCCAGTCTAGTTCTCTTGGTCTTTTTCCCACAAAGATCAGAGTAGCCTCATTACTCCTCTTCCTCTCCAAGTCTAAGTGTTTTAGTGCAACCTTTGAGCATTATGCTTTTTGGGTTGTTTCAGTTCCCTTACACACTCGTTCTGTTTATCCCTCTCTATTGCCCGAATTCGCGCGACACATGCTATTCGCCACCATCATAGACGCTCCCCACCTTCTCCTCGTTATTGAAAACAACCCTTTATATGGCGAGGACACTGTCTCTCATGCCCTCGTTCGCACCCTCCATGGAATTTCCCGTATGAAGCGTATTCTTAATCTCTCCTTGACGGTCGATCCTGCTTTACACTATTTGATCTTTGACCTCTCTCCTCCTCTCTTTGATGCCCTTTATGCTCATGGCTTTTCCGCCTTCATCACCTCACCCCCCCCAGCCGTGATTTACCCAATTTTCCGCCCAGTTTTCCTTGCTCTTTCCCCCGAACAACGTACTTTTTACCTTGAACAGTTAAACCACCCTTCTCTCTCCAGAGCCTCCTCGCCTGAAGAAGCTCCTGAATCCTCACTTGCCTCTCGACTTTCCTCTCCTCCTCCAACATCCTCTGCTGGTCCTGCTGAAGCCGATGACGATGAAGATATCATTCCAGTTCCTTATAAGGAACCTGCCATCTTTCATCCTCCCCATGGGAAACGCGTCTTATCCTCTCCCACTTGAGTTATTCCCCCATCCGATCGACTCCCTATTTTTAGAGCGTCCCCTACCACGGAGTGCTTTCACTGTTTTGGTCGAGGCCATATCAAACAAGACTGCCCATATTTCTCTTGTCCCCACTGCCACCAACCTGCCCCAGGCCATCTCACTCGCTCTTGCCTCACCATCCAATGTGATGCTTGTCACAACTGGGGTCATTCTGACCGATACTGCCCCCATCATAACTGTGCAGTATGCAAACAAGCCGGGCATGTGGCTGATGATTGCCCTTTCAACCTCCTCTCCCCATCTCAGCAGCAGGCCATCTATGGAGGACCTTCTATTCCTGCCGTTTGATGTAAGAAAAAGAGGGAGCCAAGTCATTGAGCCAGGAGCTCAATTGTATGCAGGGGGTAATGTTACAATTTTCTCTCTCTTAGCTTCTTCTCGCCTTCTTCTTTGTGTACATCGTTCCCTTACTCGTACTTGGCGCGGTCGGTCAGCTTCAATTTCTTCCGCTCTTCTCATCATCCTCGCTGACCCTTCTGACTATACCTTTGTTTCTCTCTTGCCTTGAACACCTTTCCTCGAACTTATCCATCTCCTTGCCATTTCTCTCACAATGGCCCGTGCCCCTTCACCTTCCATCGTATTCTATCTCATTCGTTTCCTTCTGAGGAGCCTGGTCCGTGCACGTTTACAATCCTTATATAAGCTTACACTGCTCCGTCTGTATTTCCTTATTCTTGATCTACGCTTAACAAGCATACTTTCTTGAATCCCCTAGAAGTCCAGCTTCCACTCCTAAGTCCTTGTCCTCGTCTCCAAGCGTGACTCTTTGTTGACGCCCCTCTCCTCGTCCAAGACCTAGTAACTCTAGGCACCCCTTGTATAAAGACCCAGCGCCCCTGGGCATCCCTGTCAGTCTCTGTGAGACTCCCTCACCTTAGCACCTTGTTATCCTCGCAGCTCCCCAGACATCGGGCTCTTCGTGAGCATCGCCTGTGGAGTATCCCTGTTGAACGAGTCCCCCCTTGGTACGCTTCGCGTAACAGTGGTTAGTTGGGCCTTTGTGGGAGATGATGGCTTCTACTTCATACTCTTCTTCGTTATCTATAACATCAGGAGGGGGAGAAGAGAAGGCAGGACTGTGTGTTTCAGTTGAGTGATAAGGGGAGAGTAATGAGGCATGGAAGACATCATGGATTTTCCATGTGGGAGGGAGGTGGAGTCAGTAGGTGAGGGGGGATAGTACCTGTGTAATTTCAAAAGGGCCATGTCATTTGGGTGCGAGTTTCCTGGATGGATAATGAAGGCAGAGATGAGAGGCTTCTAACCACACCTTATTTCCCACTTTCCAGGGGGAGAAGCGTCGGACTGATCTGGACGTCATTGCCTTGCGAGCCAAATCATGTGCTGCAAGGGCTTCTTTACGAGCTTCGTCCAGGGAAGAGAGGTGGTTTTCTAGGGCAGGGAGGAAGGTCTTTCCCAGAGGGGGATAGGAACGAGGTTCATAGCTGTAGAGGAGGGAGAACGGGGATTTCTTGGTGGAACTGTGGGGGGCGGAGTTGTGGTGGAATTCGGCTGCTGTAAGGGAAGAGGCCCAGGAGGAGGGGTTGTTGGCGCAAAAGATCCGGAGATAGGTTTCTAATTCCTGATTGGTTCATTCCGTTTGTCTGTCTGTTTGGGGGTGGTAGGCTGTGGAGAGACAGACGTCGTACTTCAAGAGGCGGGCTAGTTCTCTGGCAAAGGCGGAGGCGAACTGTGGGCCCCGATCAGAGATGAGGGTTTCATGGAGGCTGAATCTTTTGAACACATGGTTGAAAAATATTTGCGCAACTCCTGCAGCATCAATGGTTTTAGAACAAGGAGTGAGAATTACCCCCTTCGTAAGGCCATGGTCTACTATGACCAGAATAGAGTCGTGAGAGTTGGAGAGGGGGAGGTTGGTGATGAGGTCAACGGAGAGTTGCTTAAAGGGAAGGGAGTGGGAGGAGGGAATCGGAGAGAGAGGGGGAACAGTTGGATGGGTGTTCACCTTGTTTTGCTGGCAAACCACACAGCCATCGATGAAGTGTTTCACAAAGGAGGAGAGACCTGGCCACCAGAAGTCGCGTTCAAGGATGGACTTAGTGCGAAAGATACCCATGTGGCCCAAGAGCAGTGAGGAGTGGATGGAGTGGAGGAGGGCGGAGCGAGCAGTGGGAGGAACATACATGCGCCCCTTGAAGTAGAGATGTCTGTTGTTGAAGGTCCAATCGTTCAGGGAGGCACGGGTGAAGAGAGGAGAGCCCTCATCGAGGGCAGCCAGGGCTTTAAGTACAAAGGGGTCAGAGGTGGTGGAGGACTTGATGTGGTGTGCAAGGGTGAGGTCAAGAGCATTGATAACAACTGGGTCGGGGAGGATGGTGCAATCTGCGTTGTCAGAGGAGGTATCAATGTCATCCTTTCGAGAGAGGGCATCAGCAGGGCCCATCTGGGAGCCTGGGGTCACCACCTAGACGATGTCGAAGTCTTGGAGGAAAAGAGCCCATCGGGCTTGACGATGAGAGAGTTTATGAGGATCGCGAATATATGAGAGGTTCTTGTGGTCCGTAATGATTGTGACCGGATGGGAGGTGCCTTGGAGGTAGTGTTTCCATTCATCGAGGGCATAGATGACAGCAAGGAGTTCTCTATCATAAATGTCGTAGTTTCGCTCTGTCGAGGAGAAGGTTTTAGAGAAGTAAGCTGTGGGCTTCTTGTCGCCATTGGGATCAAGCTGCATGAGGACCGCTCCTGCAGCCAGGAGGGAGGCATCCGTCATGACCCAGAAGGGTTTGGAGACATCCGGGATAGCGAGAACTGGGGCAGTGCAAAAGACGTTGCAAAGGGAATCAAAGGCTTTCTGCTGTAGGGGGGTCCAGGCCCATTTCTCGTCTTTTCGTGTGAGGAAGGTTAGGGGAGAGACGATGTTGGAGTAATTCGGGATGAACTTTCGGTAAAAGTTGGCAAACCCAAGGAAGGATCGTACTCCTTTGACCGAGGTTGGAGGTTTCCAGTCGCTGATGGCAGAAAGTTTCTTTGGGTCCATGCGGACGAGTCCTTGCCCAATGATGAGGCCTAAATACTCCATGGTGGGAGCGTCAAAGGCGCATTTGGAGATTTTCAGGGAGAGTTTGAGCTCCCTAAGACGTTGGAGAATGCGACGAGTGCATTCATGGTGGAGAGATAGGGAACCTGTGGTGGCGATACCAATGTCGTCCATGTAGATCTTGAGCCAACACTCAGCGATCATATCTGCGAAGTTGTGGTTCATGAAAGCCTGGAAGGTGCTGGGGGCATTGCAAAAGCCGAAGAACATGACTGTGGGTTCAAAAAGGCCAAGGGGGGTAATGAAGGCAGCTTTCCATTGGTCTTCTTCTTTGATATGAATGTTGTTGTACCCCCATCAGATGTCGAACTTGGTAAAGTATGTGGCGTCCTTCATGTCATCGATAAGTTCAGGTATGAGTGGTAAGGGGTAAGCATTTTGGACAGTGTGGGAGTTGAGGTATCGATAATCCTGACAGGGTCGAAGCGATCTGTCGCTTTTTGGGACCAAGAAGAAGGGAGAGGCTTGGGGGGACTTTGAAGGGACGATGCAACCGGTTTTCAGATGTTCTTCAATGAAAGCTTTGCAAGCTTCCTTTTCGGCTGGGTTAAGGAGATATACCTTGGCCACCTTGGGGGTGAAGGTGTCTCTGAGTTCGATGGTGTGATCAAAGGATCGGTGTGGGGAAAGTTGGGAGTGCATGGCTTCTGAGAACACATCGGCATAGTCTTTGCAGAAGTCTGGGATGGATACTTCCTTAGGTTTTTCGGCAATGTTGAGTTGGGTAGATATGGTGACCTTGTTGATGTGTTCCTCATCGGCTCCATTCGAGGGAGGATACTCACGGAGAGACCACTCAACCCCTTGGGGATACCTTTGAGCGAACAGGGTGGCAATTTCGTGGTCAGGGTCAGGGTCAAACCAGTTGGGGTAGAGGGGTTCTTCAGGAGCGCTAGGGTCGATGTCAAGGGTGAAGTGCTTCCAGTTGATCCGAGGGTTCCATTTCTGAAGCCAAGGCATTCCGAGTATAACCTGGGGGCAACTTAGGTGAGTGACTATAAGTTTTTCAGTGTCGGAGAACGAGTTGGAATAGATAGGGACAAAGGCATTGCTTTTGATGGTTCCCTTCTGATTGGGGGTTCCGTCAACGTTGTAAGCAATGATGGGGCTAGGGAGCGAGGAGGTCTTGAAGTTTCCTGGGGACAGGAGTTGTGGGTTGATGAAGTTTTCGGTTGCACCGGAGTTGATGAGGGCGGTGGTTTCGACGGTTTGGTTCTTTCCTTGTAGTAAGACAGGAAGATGCAAGGTTCTGTCATTCTTTGGTGCTACAAGTACATGGTTCGTTGTAAGGGAAGGAGACGTCGAGGCAGCTTCCCTTCTTAAAAATCCCGTGCTTTCTGGATGTGTGCCAAGGACACCAAAGCAATTTCTTTGGATGGTTCTTCATAGCAGGTCTTGAGAACCTCAAGGATTTCTCCTTCGTCTTTGCCAGAGGTTTTGAGCGAGTTGACATACTTGTTGAGGTGGGAGCGGGGTGGGGCAGGGCCTTCTTCCTTGGGAGAGGAAGTTTCCGTGGTGCGAATGTTCTGGGGGCGTCGAGGGGTCTTTGAGAAGGAGGAGAACTGGGTGCAGTTTGGGGCGTTGTGGCCAGGCTTGCGACAGTGGAAGCAAAGCCTGTCTCTGATGCATTGAGCTCGATCAGCAGGAGTGAGTTTGGTGATGGTGACTGCATCAACATCCATGGCATTGGGATCCTTTGCGGGGCGAGGAGAGAACGAGGGTTGAAGGTGGCCCTTCCTAAGGGCGAGGATGCACATCTTCTGCGTGTGGAAGGTCTTGGCTTGCTCAATCCACTTGGAGAGCGTAGTAGGGGGGGAGGACATGGAGAGGATCATGCCGACAAGGTGTTGGTCTAGCCCAATGGAAAACTGGTCTGTGAGGGTGACTTCATCTGTGATTCCTGCTTTACAGGCAAGGTTCTGGAAGTTGGTGATGTACTGTTGGAAACCATCGTCAGTGGTTCCATCAGGGAGGTGGGTGGACTTCTGGGTGAGCTTGGTGAGGTTTAAGCAAGCTGTGGATTTGGTGTCGAATGGGTAGAAGGTGGTCTTGAAGTTGGAGGCAAAGTAGTCGAAGGTTTTCTTGTTGTTAGGAGTGGCCGAGTTGGCCATCTTGTCGTACCACATCTCAGCGAAGGAGGTGCCTCTTCCTGCGCTCATCTTGTTGAGGGTGGTCATGATCTTATCTCCGTCAGTGGTGTACAGGGAGGCATTGAGGATGAAGTAAGCCCTCATGGCTTTGATCCATCGAGGGGCATCATCAGACTGGCCCGAAAAGTCGGCAGGGAGGGCCACCTTGAGTTCTGGGGTTCTGGTGGACATGGTTGGCGATGTGGGATGAGGTGGAGATGCTGGGGGCATGGATGCTCTGGGTGGGGGTGCTAGTGGTGTCAATGACCTGGGTGGTCCAAGGATTCAACATTGTCTGAAGCTGGGTGGGGCAGGGATTTCTGATGTGGCAAGGTGTTCTACATCAGGGATTTCGACGTCGTTGTCTTTGTCAGGGCTGCGGAATAGTCTGAAGCGACTCGTGGTGACAGTGGCAAAAGGTCCTTCACCTGAGAAGGTGGGACCACAGAGATTCTTGATCTTTTGTTACGCGAAGCATATCAAAGAGGTCTCGTTCAATGAGGATACTCAACAGGCGATGCTCATGAAAAGACCGACATCTGAGGAGCTACAAGGATAATGAGATACTGGGACGAAGGGAGTCTCCAAAGAGACTAACAAGGATGCCCAGGGGCGCTGGGGCTTTATATGATGATGCCTAGGGTTACTAGGTCTTGGACAAGGAGAGAAGCGTCGACGATGAGTCATGCTAAGAGGTGAGAACAAGAACTGAGAGGGAAAGCTAGACTTCCGAGTGATTCAAGAAGATAGACTTGTATTGTGTAGATCAAGAATAGGGAAATACAAGCGATGTAGCATAGGTTTTAAATAAAAGGAAACACGCACACGGACCAGGCTGACTAAAGTAATGGAAACAGATAGAAGTGGATGGAAGCGGATGGAACACTCGTCGTCATGAGAGAGGCAACTGCGGAGGAGGATAAGTCCATGTAAGGAGACTAAGGGAACAAGTAGGTAATGACAACATTGGAGGGGTCGGTGAGGATTAGCAAAGCAGAAGAGATGGAAGCTGACCTACTGCGCCACGTGCGAGTGACGAGTTGAGACGTAACAAGGTAGATAGAATGATGAAGAGGAAAAAGCGTAACACTCATCAAAAATAAAAAGTTGTCCGACATGGACCGTAACACTCTCTTCTTGTATGGGTTCCTGGATGACCTCTCTAACCAAATCCGTCACTGACTATCTATCATCAAGCCCAATCATCACCCCGAAGACCCCTACCCAATGGACAACATGGTGGAAGCGGCCAAGTTTCTACTAACCGGTTTCGCACTATGGCCTGGTATTCCCTCTACTCTCATCCTACAGTGCCCTTACATCCTGGTGTGGGTCAGCCCAACCCTAGCTATGCCATCACCACATCATTCCACTCCACAACCCACAACACTGGTCATCAAACAAGAGAGCCTAATAGTCAACTGATAGACTATACAGCCAGCCCAAACCATGGTCCAGACTCAGACTTGTGCATTCTGCGATGCATTCAGTCACTACATGGGTAACTGCCCTCACATTGAGGAATACATCCAGTCCAGCAAGGCAGGCAGAGGCTCAGATGGCCATTTGTACCTTCCAGATGGAAGGCGTATTCTGTGCATCCCTGGGTGTGCTTGCCTCCAAGACTGCCTTGACCGAATCTCAGCCAAGCAGACCACCACTCCTATAGCTTCGTCTAGTAGAGAAATGCCACCACACTTGACCACAGGGATCCTTTCCTTGACTTACCCAGACACTGACACAATTCTAGATATCGAACCTTCAGCATTCATGACGTCCGTAGAGGACTTAGGAAGTGAGGAAAACCCCTTGCTGACCCATCCTGAATTCCAGCCCTACATTGCTCAGGTGTGGGCTAGCTTCCAAGCAGAGTGAGCAGCCAAAGACCTGAAAGGCAAGAAAACCCATTTTGACAGCATAGAAATACCAACCCGCAAAGTCAACCATCCTAACCTGTGCTTGGCCACTGTGTCCGAGAAGATCAAATCTCTGGAGATTCAGCGGGCATCAAAGACCGACCAACCATCCACCTCACGACAACCTCCTATGGTCAAGGACTTGGCACCGATCACTCGGCTTGCATCAGGACCATCATCATCATTGACTGGGCTGGCACCACCTGTGGTGTTTCACCCAAGTAACATTTCATCTAAACCATCTACCACTAACATACCTCCTCCCTCCTACCCTTCTTCTAGTCAGTGGTAACACATTTAGTAGTGGTGAGGTCTCGGAACTGCTTCCTGAACTCTGGTGCTATGGCAAAGAGGTCCCTTATGGGAACCAGTATGCTCATGTCGAGTACTCGATCGAGGACATGCTTTGGAGTGGTATCATCCTCAAGCGGGAATGAGTATCAGTGCCACTAATGTTGTACAGGTTAATGAGCTCGTTGGTCATGACCCAGGGGCCGTTGAATGGGAATTTGGTAACACAATACTTCAAAATGCTGACAGCAACATGGTAGCTCACCACAGCTTACCACTTCGGTCTCTTGAAGCAAAGATACTTGGCACCGGTTAGACCATCTCGTGCATCCTCAACTCTGGCTCTGAGATCATTACCATGCCCAAACAAGTGTGGGAGGGTCTCGGACTTCCATTCCAGTCCAACCACGTCATGACAATGTCCAATGCCAATACCTCTACCGAGTCAACCATAGGTGTTCTCAAGAACCTTTGGTTAGACTTCAGCTTTGGCGAAGTGGCCCTTCAAGTCCAGGTCATATCTCAGGTGAACTTTGACCTTTTCCTTGGCCGCCCCTTTCATTATCTTATGTCTGCTACAACTGATGACTTCCCGGATGGGGCACAAACCATCACCTTATGTGACCCCAACTCCAGAAAGGAATACAAGTTACCTACCCATGCTTGGACCAAAGGGTGCCCCCACTGTTGTTGTGGATTGCATTGCACTAACCACCAATCTGTCGTCGAGATGGGTTTTTAGATATCGATGATCCACCAAGAGGTTGGGGAGAGTCCATTGCACAGTCTGAAACAACCCAAAAGACATGAAGTCCAAAGGTCGCACTAAAATGGTTAAACTCAAGAGGAAAGGGAAAGAGTGGAGGCTACTCTGATCTTCTGGGAAAAAGACCAAGAGAATTAGACTGGAGTTCTCTGGCCGTTGCATTCAAGTATATATACTAAACATGTGTTTGTACTAGTGTACATCTAATCTATAGATATAGGAGAACGTGTGCATAGAGCATGGTGTGGCAGCATAGGTTTACATAGCCACATAATGGAAGAGAAGTAAGACATGAGGACCACATGAGGATGTGGCAGAATGAAAGATGAGAAGCATGGCATGCATACAATGCATGTGGAATGGAAGTATAGCCTGCATGGTGATGAGTGAAAGGGTGAAACTGTGCTAGGCATAAGTGGATCGTAGATCCATTAGAAGAGAGCATCCATTGCACAAAAAGTTCTAAGTCTAAAAGATAAATGAGCGTTCACGATAGTTAGACGATTAGATCTGATAAGATCACGTGACACGATGAGATAAGATCAAAAGATAAGATAAAGGGAAAATGTTAGACCTGTAACACTACTAAAACAACTCTCAAAGCTATAAGCTCAAAGATTGCACAAAGAAAGGCTAAGACAATGAAGAGAAAAGATGGAGGAAAGGGAGTACTATAACTGGGACCTTTGAGAGGAAAAGACCAGAAGAACTAGACTGGAGTTCTCTGGCATTGCATTGGGGGTTTATATACTACAACAGTGTTTACCCATATTGACACTGTATCTACGATATGCCATGCATTGTCCACATGTGTGGGAATGAAATGGAAGCATAGAAGCATAACATGAGGCCAACACGCTGTGTGGCAGAATGGAAGAGAAGAGAAGCATACAATGTGTGATGAGCATGTACATCAAATGAAAGAGAAGCATGAGGTAATAATAGCCGGTACAGTAATGAAGTGAAAGAGTGAATACTGTGACAGTGTAAGTGGATCATAGATCCGTGTGAAAGAGCTGAGTGTCCAAGCTGACTAAGCAGCTATTGCACGAAACCATTCTGAGTCCATGGAATGTAAGTAGAGCGTTCACGATAAGATAGATGATTAGATCTTGAGGGATCATGTGACACGATAAGATAAGATAAGAAGAGAAATGTGGAGGGGAAAAATGTAGACCTGTAACACTACCCCCCTTCTATGGATCGACTTCCAGGCGATCAAAGGGTTTGTCCTGCTCAGCGAGCTGCATGCTGGAATCTGGCATAGGGGTAAATATTTTTATAAATTGAACATTTGTCATTTGAAGCCTGCAGGGTGCGGAGGGGTGAGCGGCATGAAAATCTGCAATAGCCCCTTTGGCATGTGCTAGATTTGCCTCCGTTTCCCACATACAGTCTTCGTTGGAATATCCTTCCCAATGAACAAGATATTCAAGTTTTCTATTTTTGTAGCGAGATTCAATGATGTAATCCACTTCGTATTCATCGTCACGATCATCAGTGACTAGCACTGGCCCTGGTTTGTCAGCTTTCTGACCAGGAAGCCTTTCCTTATATGGCTTGATACGTGAGATATTTACGGTGGGGTGAATCTTCACAGATCTTGGTAATTTAAGCGTAACTGCATTTGGACCAGCAAATGCAGTGATGACATAAGGGCCCAGCCACTTTTTGATAAGCTTTCTAGAAGCTCGTGTGAGGCGGAGATTGGTTGTAGATAACCAAACTTTATCCCCAATAGAATAGTTAGGAGGCTCACTCCTGTGTTTATCTGCTTACTCTTTCATTCGAGCTTGTGCTTTAATAAGATTATTTTTAGTTTCTTCGAGAATCTTGGCCATATCATTTGTGAATTCCTCGGCTGCTGGAGCCTTAGAAACACGTGGCTCAAACCCTAACCTTGGCTGGTAAGAGCGTGTGACCTTGAAAGGGTTTTTCTTAGAAGACGCTTGCATCTTCGAATTATAGGAGAATTGCGCGATCGGGAGCCAATCTGCCCAATCGCTCTGTCGTTCTGCACAGAACAATCTGAGATACTGCTGGAGATCTCTGTTCATACACTCTGCTTGCCCATCAGTTTGCGGGTGGAAAGCGGTGCTTAATTTAGATTCGATGCCTAGCCTTTTTAGGACATCTTGCATAACTTGAGAAGTGAATTTGGGTCCACAGTCTGATACAATCAACTTTGGTAACCCATGCTGCTTCCATACATGGTGAAGGTAGAGCTTAGCTGTATCCAGCGCCGTAACCGTCTTGTTACAAGCGATAAACTCTGTTTCCTTCGAGAA
>JBBPSC010000168.1:0-27481 GCA_038093395.1 Baorangia bicolor
CCTCTACTCACGCCCTCATCGTTACCGCATATCGATCTTTAGGCTTGGACCCTCAGGTCCACGCACGAGCGTTCGAGGCCTTGCGTCATGTCGATGCTCGGACATCCACTCGAATGCTCAACAGCATTATCCAACATTTCCTGGACGTTGGCGACGAACCCAGTGCCGCGGAACACATCAACCGAATGATTGTCCCTGTGACTTCCAGAAGAGGAGCCGTCTGTCAGCCAGGAGGTACTACCACAGGGGTCGACGGCGTCGTATCCCCGCCCATCGATACTTTCCCCCCTTCGTCCGGAAGAACATCTGTCATCCACCCGGATGCGGCTACATTCACAATCTTGATCAATTATTTGAACAGCCAGCGACAATTCCATCGAGTCCACAAAGTATTGAACCGCATGGTCGAAATTGGTGTCAAACCCGATGCCGGTGTCGTAGCTGCTCTTATTCGTACCTACTGTCTCAGCGGTCGTGATGACATGGCTATGAGCTTGTTGGCTGCGATGCTCGAGTCAGACGCGGATGCCCGGAGCGTACTCGCTCTTCTCCAAGTGAAAGGCATACCCCAACTCCCTATCAACGTAAAGGGTATTGGTTTGACTGTCCATGTCTTCAACGCTGCCCTACCCCGCGTCATGGAGATCCGCGGACTCAGCGGTGCAAGATTCATCATTCGTATCATGCGGTCCAAGGGTATTCAATTAAATGCGGCCACCGTCGAAGTGTTCCTCAATTACCTCGATCGCGTGGAACACATCGAAACATGCCGGCTGACCCAGGTTCTGCAGAGCATGTCACGAAAGGTTCATGGTCCGACCATTCGACATCTCAATATCATCCTTCGTAATGCATTGCGCCGAGAGAAGCACAGGGTTCATGGTAGTGGATGGGATACTACTGCCGCCAAGTTTTCGTCGACAAGGCGGTACACGTTTACGTTCCCAGAGAATCGTAACACCCTCGATTCCGAAAACTTTGATCCCAGCACTAGCCATCATCCTCTGCACGATGATTCTTGTATCCGGTCTACCATTCTCGCTCTCTCCCGCAAAGGAGTCAAGAGTGATCGAGCTACCTTTGCTATGTGGCTCAAACACGAAGGCATCGCCGACCCTACTCTTGGGACCGCGAAGTCTGTATTTCGCCATATGGTTGACAAGGGCATGCATCCAAATCGTTATCACTTCACCTCTCTTATGGATGGTTTCATGCGTGCCGGAGACATGCAGGCTGCTGAACAGGTCATGCGATCTGCCAAGGCAGCGGGTTTTGAGCCGGATGTGGTGATGTGGACGGTGCTTATTTCAGGCTATGGACGCAAGGGAGAACCTGGGTTAGCGATGCGGACTTTTCGAACGATGGTCGCTGCTGGCATTCCGCCCGACGTACCAGCCATTGACGCTCTTGCCCATGCGTATTTTGCCGTTGGAGCATATTCGGTAGCCAGAAAGGTTTTGCTTGAGCTGTGGCCTCGAGTAAAGCCATTTCCGAGCGAACTCCAAAATGCGCCTCTCAAGCAGCTGGCACGCATATTTCGTCGATTAGGGGACCCAGGTGCGGCTTGGAAGGAGCCTTTGACCCCGCAGGAGCAACGCTCCTTCAACCGGAAGCTCCGTCAGGTTTTGCAGGATTGGAAGCAGATATAGCACCTCCATCATCTTTTGGTTGTGCGACGGGCCTGTTGATGGATTTTGTCACTGTAACTCGAGGTGTAGCGTTGGGATAATACATATATGATTTCATGAAAAAAGGAATGAACTACATCCCTACAAACTAAGTTGTCCAGGCCAAGAAGAATGTCCTATCGCATATGCGCAAACTTCTGGTCCAACAGCCGTAAGGCTTCCCTGACACCATCGGCATTGACCTCTCTCACCCTCCGTCGCCCACATTCGATAAGCACATGTTGTGGAACTAGCTGTGGCGGCGAATCTCGCTGCCTCTGTCTTTGACGGAAATGCTCGTGAGGGTCCATAAGTAACACGGAGTGGTCTTCACTCGTAGAAGTTGTCTCGTGATGGGAGAGCCGTGCATTGTGATCTGTGACAGACCCTAGTGCGGGTGATATGACGACGCGAGATCCAGTGCACTTTGATCTGCGCGCAACTACTTCCGCCAGTAATGTCAGGTCCGCGAAAGCAACATTGGGATGTGACTTGAGCTGACGCCATGCGTCGTCCGTTGGTATGGTTTCAGGCCCGCGTAGGGGAGTTGTGGAGGAAATGATGGGTGCGATACCACACGAACCGCATTTACTGATGTCGCCACAGCAGCCACCGACCAAAATTTTACCTGTTTGATTAGTTCTCTTGGGACAATCGATGCAAGGCAGAGTGGAGTTCACTGTGTGATCGATGGCCAGGCAGAATGCCTTGCCGAAATTGTCGTCAGCGCAAGCCATGCAATTGTCGGGGTCACCCGAACACTTGGAAGCTGAAGCTGAAGATACGGGCGTGACTGGGAATACAGGATTTGCCCTCGAAGTACCCGTCCTGCGACGAATAGGAACAGGCGCCTGGAAGGCTGGCAGATTGTCCAGTATACTCATACTGGCAGTCGGAGGAGTGTCGGGGTGCACGGATTGGTCCAATGGTACGATTGACTGCTGGTTGAGGTTCTCACTTTGGGGGGGAAGTTGATGGAGCGAGTTGCTGCTGCTATTGGTTGCCTGCTGGAGAGCCACTTCTCTGCATACACATGGTGCGTCTGGGCTGCACAAGATGCAAGTGTAGGGATCGACGGGATCTTGGCCGTCCAAAGTACTAATTGCCTCATTTGTTGTCGTGAATGACAGGAGATCGTTGATGGGTGGAGGTGTGGGAAAAGTTGAGTGTCGAGAGTGACCCTCGTGTCCTCCAGGAGAAAAAGCGCCAGCCGGAGCGGTATCGTCGGGTGAAGACACCAGAGAAGATGATGACAATGGGAATGAGGGTAGGAGAGAAGAAGGGAGAGCTTCTTGCTTGTCTTCATCGACCCTGGCCCGCTTTCTCGCTGAGTCGTCAGTCAGAGGGAAGCTGGGGGAAGACGCAGACGTGTCGTCGTACGTTCGCTTCTTGTCCTTGTCGAGAAATTCGTCGCGCTCTTGCTCCAGTCGAGCGATTTTCTCCCGGAGTATCTGATTCTCTTTGCGAAGTTCCTCGTTTTCCTCCTTCATCTTCTTGGCGATGTTCTGCAGAGCGACATTGCGCTCGATTTCCCCCTGTTCGTACGAATGCAAACGGGCCTGAAGCTCGGCTAGTTGTGTTTGCTTGCGTTCACGAAAAGCGCGCTGGGCGGCCCTGTACGAGTCAAGTTAGCTCCGGCCGGAAGTATGGGATGTGGAGAGGGTCTTGCCTATTCTGCACACGTCTACTGCCAGATGATTCTTCGTCCTGTAGGGAAAAATCAGTTGATGAGCGAGCATTGGACACAGGATGACGGACGACATCGTCTTTGAGGACAGTTGCGCCGGTGTTGGTCTCCTTCTTCGGCTTTCGGCCGGGCTTGGGTTTGGCGGGAATGACCCATTCCTTTGAGGCTGTGGTGGTCGAGCGGGATGAATTGCACGACCATGGCAAGAGCAAAAAAGAAATGCGTACGTTGTGCATAGAGTGTGGTCGAGGTGGAGGCTGTCTGTGAGGCAGGAGACAGCTCGACGGGGGACATGGCGGTGGGCCGATTAGATATGAATGTCATACAACACCAAAGTTAATAGCAAAGGACACATAGTGACACTGCCACTCCCATTCACCATCTACTACACCAACTTTTATTCGACAGTCTCCTCCTCGATCTGTTCAATCACCTCGTCGATCCACTCCTCAATCTCCTCCTTCGCCTCCTCGCCTCCTCCGCGCTCCAGTCTCTGCCCCCTGCCCCGTTTTTCGTCCGCAATATCACGCTTGCAACGTACCCGCCATGCATTCCATTCGTCAACCAGCCGCTTGCGATGTGCAATCAACTCAGCGCTGACGTTGCTTTCCTCTGTCGCATCCTCTTCGTCAAACGTGCGACTGTACTCTTTCAGGTTTCGACGGATTTGTCGTTGCTGCTCCCTCGTCAGCAGCGTGCGTGGGCGAGGTCGCCATATGAATTGCTTGAACCGATCTAGGATATGCTTCTCGAGCTCTTGCCCGCGGAAGTCCCAGATCGCGTATCCGTTCTCAAGCTAAGCTCCAGTCAGTGATCATCTGCGCATGTTCACCGTAAATCCTACCGTATGCCTCCATGCACTCGCACTTGTCGCCAGGTACCTCCCGCTCGGATCCCACTCTACATCTGTAACTCCGTAGTGATCCGCTGAGCCGAGCTGCTGGATACCCGTACCCCACTCCGCCGTCTGGCCTTCTCTGCGTTCTTCGCTGTTAAAATCGAGATCCCAGAACTCAAGCTCAGACTTGGTAGACGAGCCTACAGTGGCAAGGACCACATGCCGTCCTCGCGGTGACCACCGAATAGTGTTACTCGTACGAGATGTGAGCGTGCCTAACATAGTACATTAGCAATGCCAAAGACCACGCAATACCATGGAGCGTACGTAGAAGCCTGAAATCGTTCTTGGTTCGGTCGAGTTGATAGAAACTAATGTCAGTCTTGATGGTGATACCCGGACCCGGGTTACCGAGATTCGGATCGCTACTCGAAACGATGGCACATCGCTCCCCTTTAGGTTCCCATGAGAAGTCCGTCACAGTGTCTAGATGACTAGTCAGTATAAGTGAACGTCCAGAAGAAATGGGTCAACCTTTGAGCTCTACTACTTCCACTGGAAAGTCTTTTTCACGGACTCGAAAGATTTCAAGGTTGCAAAAGATCGATTTCTTCGTTTTCGTGTGACGATCCACTTTGACGCATAGGAAGTCGCCGTGATTTTGCCAGTAAAGCTTACACTGACAAAGGTCCATTAAATATCAGTGTTCCAACAAGTCAACATACCAACCTCTGTGACATTGAATAGATTCTTTTGGCGCAGAATCCGTCTGCTAGGAAACTCCAGAAGGGTAACCCTCGCAGGTTGATTAGCCACTTCAGGTGTCCAGTATGCAAGCATATTCTCCCGAGATTTCTTCGGTGGTTTGTCTGCTCTGGCTGCCTTCTCACTATCGTCCCTATCCTTGTCACCGTGGGGACACCATTCAAAGTCAACAACACCCTCAATCTTCAAGCTCTTCTTATCGTGGAGACCCATACTAGGAAGTTCATACACGCTGATTTGTTGACCAGGTGTGACTCGCGCGACATACTTATCATCGGCGCTCCATTTGAATGCGGGCCACTGCATCTGTTTTTTCGCCGAAAGGTCTTCGGTTTCAAAAAGAGATGTAGGGAAAGTTCGGAGTAGGTGGCCCGATTTGACATCCCAGACAGCAATATTGTTGCCTTCGTCTTCCGGCGAAAAGTATTCGGGACCTTGAGGGAGAGTTGGAGACACAGTAATAGGATCATGCGACCAAGTAACGAGATAATTTTCGCAAGGGGAGAAATCGATCAACTTGACAAAAGGGTGAGCAAATCGTTGCTGGGGCTCCCAAGAAGGACCGCCCCATAGGCGGACACCCTGGCGGAAGAGGGTTGCAAAGTATGTGCCGAGAGGAGACCATGAGGCATAGAGCTCGGTCCAATTCTGGGAAACGCGTCAACGATGTCGAGTGTTACAATTGCAAGGCAGACCTTTTTCGAATATGCAATTTCACACTGAGATGGTTTCCCATGCCAATGTATCTCTACATCATCACCGCGATAGGTGACATACTGATCACGCCCTTGCGGATCGGCGAGCCAAGCACGAAGGTGTTCCTACACGAACGATCAGCATGGAGACAGAGATCATTTTCATCCTCAAACCTTTGGATGAAATTCTTCTATCTTCGGTTCAACATACGTTTCATCCATGTTCGCATATTGTTCGATATCGGCAAATCGATTGACAAGGAAGGTATGCTTTGAGTCGAAAGGATGGCCATGCATGGCGCTGATCGCCAATGTTGCCGTGTCTGCGCTCCCTACATCGACGAATATGTAACTGGAGAGTGGCCAATTAGTAGCGCTACTGGTCCGAAGAATGGTATTGGCATACCCTTTGCTTTTCCCTGAAACATTGTCCCAGGGGACGAAGATATTTTCAGGTTTTAGAGCAGCACCCTTTTTGGTGAACTCTTTGGAAATTTTTGCGAGAAGTTTGTCGAGTTTTGATTTATCAATCACTGGTACACCATCTACGACGACGACGTTGTCCAAGCCATCATCGAGGGCGACGTGATATCTGGGAGTGATATGAACATTGTAGCATACGCGTCAACGAGGCTCCTTACTTTGCCTCGATGTCTGTGAAATCGAGTTCGTCGTCGGGCTTGAGATGCGAAGTACCATTTGGAATGTCCATCTTGTACGGGGAAGAAGTTTTGAGAGCTGAGTGGTGTCTTACTACTGCGCGGTTGAATCAGAGTCTCCACAAACACAGAGAGAGTTGATTCGTTTTGCGAAAGCTGCTCCGATGTCTGAGTATGATTCTGTCAGTTGCCTCGAAAGTGTCCTCGTGAACAAACTTCCTCAAGAACTAGTAAGAAATGGAATTATTTTCAGGTATATAATATATAAATTTATGGTTATCGCTGGGGTTAGGGTTGATATGTAGTTAACTTAAACACAGGCACATAGTAACGAACGTGCCAGCACTAGCCTGCAAAAAGGCGGCCTTGGGGTCTCATGCCAACCTTCTCAGAAGGTTGGCATGAGACCCAACATCGCTGTTTGTAGCGTGAATCATGTGGGTACGTACCTCAAGGCCTCACCTCTCAAGTTTGGCTAACTCTGCTCTGAAGCTGCTCTCCCCCGTCAGTGTAGACTCATTCAGCTCCAAATTAGAGCAGGTTCTGGCTCATTGCAGAGCGACGTGACACAGACATTGTTATAGTTCTGAGGTGTGTGCCTTTTAATGACAGCGCTAATCAGCGCCGTGCTATCATGACACTCTTCTCAGCATCCTACGGCACGTGCGTTCTTGTATAAAACACAGTGGTGTCGCCTCTGGTGTCTTGACTCGAGCCTCCCTCTGCTCGGATAGAGTCACAAGTTCGGCCTTTCTACACTATATCTCATGTCGGTCGAGAAAGATGTTGGCTTCTCGGAGGGGGAACAGACCAGTGGTCCTCGGCACATCTCTGTCGACGCTTATGAAACGAATCTCAAAGCAACTGCCCATAAACTCAATGAAAAGGAGTCGCTCAGTGCTTGGCTCACCATCCTTGCATCTGGTTTTGGTTTAATCAGTGATGGCTGTAACTTTATATTTCATTCTCGTGCAGAAACTAGCTGAATAGTCGTGTTTCAGATCAAAACAACTTAATGACCATGTCAAACGTAGGTCATCCCTCATTCACTCGTCGCCAGTTATGGAGTGTCCCCTCTAGGTTGTCTTCAAGGCACTTTACCCTAAAGATTATACATCGGCCGTCTCTACCCGAGTGTCGAATGCTCTTCTTGTCGGTCAGTATATGCGAACGAGCGCCGTCATAAGAACGATCTGACCTGGATCTGAATCAGGTGCTGTTATCGGGCAACTTCTTGTTGGCCTAATTTGTGACAGAGTGGGCCGCAAGGTTGCCCTTGTGAGCACCACCTTGCTCATCGTTCTTGGTGCCACTCTTGGAACTGCCGCTCATGGCGCTAATGGAAGTGCACTTGGCCTCTTTTGGTTCCTGACAGTTGCGCGAGGAATCACCGGCGTAGTAAGCCACTCACATTTGCACACTTGTCTTTGTCATTATTCTTGCAGGGTGTCGGTGGAGAATACCCAGCCTCGTCGACGAGCGCGAGTGAAGCAGCGAATGAGAAATCTATCCAGAGTCGCGGGCCAGGTACTACCCATCTACTACTCATCTCTCAACTTGACTTTTTTGCAGTCTTTATCATGGTCACGAATTTCGTCCTTTCGGTAATTCCCTGCGTTCCTTTCATCGAGGTTTTCGCGAATCAATAACACATCTCTGAATCAGTTCGGTGGACCATTGGCCGTTTCCGTGTTCTTGATCGTACTCTCCGCAGCTGGGGAACAACATCTTCAGACTGTGTGGCGCGTTTCCTTTGGATTTGGTATCCTGTTGCCTTTAACCGTGCTCGTCTTTCGTTTGCGGATGTTGAGCTCCAAACTTTATCGGAAGGGTGCCATCAAGCGTAATGGATATTTTGATCTTGAACGAGAACATCATTGATTATTTGGCCAGGTCATGTTCCCTACTGGCTGGTACTGAAACGTTATTGGCGTCCCCTCATTGGTACCTGCGGGGCATGGTACGAACTCAAACCCGAATGGCCAGGCAACATCTGACTTTTTAATAGGTTCCTTTATGACTTCGTAAGCATCGACTTTTCAGCTTCTTGAGGTCTTCAACAGCGTGTACAATCGTCAGGTTACGTTCCCGAACGGTGTATTCTCTGGGACAATTATTTCCAGCGTAATCCACAACAGTGATATCAAGAAGACTGCTGAGTGGCAACTTTTACTTGGTACGATAGCCTTGCCTGGTGTCTTTGTCGGTGCCTGGCTCTGCAATCTGATAGGGAGAAGGAATACTGTAGGTTTTAGAGCCCAAGTTCTTTGCAATGACTCAACCATCTCTCTAGATGATGTTGGGATTTTCTGGCTATTTGGTGTTTGTAAGTTTCCTGCTTCGCTTCCCCAGCTTGCTACATGTTACAAATCAGTCGTCTTTTAGGGTCTCATCATCGGCCTTTCGTACAATAAAATCACGACTATTATACCTCTTTTTGTGGTTTTGTGAGTTGGTAGGTTCCACTTACGGAGATCCGCTGAGCAGGTTCATTTTCAGCTATGGGCTGATGCAATCGTTTGGCAACTTGGTACGTGGCCTTCAGACTCCTATTCATGTACTCACGCGAGTGCAGGGACCAGGTGACATGTTGGGTCTGACGAGCTCTGAGTGAGTGCGCTCTTCTGTTCTGTTTCAAGCTCAACGGCCTTTGCGCAGGTCGTATGCCACCCCCGTGCGGTATGTCACTACATGCATGTTCGGTTGTTGGGATCTCAAACTAGTTGCTAGTGGGACATGCTATGGCCTTTCTGCAGCCATCGGGAAGACCGGTGCTGCAGTTGGCACCCAAGCATTCACACCCATCCAGAATAACCTCGGAAAACGGTATGAGTAATGTTTATCTCACCTGCGCAGACCCTAGCTGATGCAGTTGGTGAAGTTGGACTTTCATTATCGCTGCTATCTGCGGTGTCACTGGAGTGCTAGTGACATACTTCTTCGTGCCTGATATGACGGGGGTCGACCTCGCGGACGAGGATGCTAAATCCTTGAAATACCTTACAGAGAATGGTTGGGAGGGTGAGATTGGAGAGGATGACGATAAGGGGCTGATCGTTGCGTCGTATGCGAGTGAAGAGGTTGAAAAGCTTTGATGAAAGGAAGACTAGTACACAGTTTTGGTCACGTGCAGACTTAGCCTTGGCAGTATGACATTTCAATTGTTTTCACGTTGCAACTTTCAGCTCGAAGTTTCACTCTGAATGTCTGCGCAGGTCTTTCGGGGTAGTGCAGCGCGTCGTTCACTGTGTAGTTCGTGTCTGTTGTCTCGTCGCACCAGAGCTTACTACTCGCAGTCCGCTCTTTCCTCCGTTGCTGGCCGTATTCAAGATCCCGAAGCATCCACTTCTGCTGGTCCAAGCGGAAGGACGCGAACAACAACCTGGAGTGATTCTCATCATGCAGTCGCGAATGCCAGAAATCCACTGGACCCGTCCCGACTTGATCGTTACCTTGCATCCATCAGAGCAGCTGACTTGGTGCCGACCTTGGACGACGTTGAACGTTGTAAACCGGAGGGGTTCTCGCGGCCAGACTCGTCACGCTATTCCGTGGAATACACGAACTTGCTGGAGACGCTTTGTCGATCTTTCAGCAAGGATCAACTCCGCCGTTTTACGGAGCTCTACAAGCTCGATCCTATATGGACCCGTTCATCGCGTCGGAAGACTGAATATGCAGAGTCAATAATAGAGAAGGCATGGGGTTGGCCATCTTTGAAAGAGATAGAGAGAAAGCGGCGAGATATGACTGAAGTGCTTGTAAAGTGTCAGTCTTATCCTCTTACATGTGGTATCAACTTCAGCGAACTATGTTGCAGCATTCACTGTCACACCCAGCCAGCTGTTTCTAATAATGGGAAAAGGTGCGAGAAATGTGTTTTCCGCGATATTGTATTCACGTTTCCTGAGAAGATGGGGCCGATCTGTTGCAGTTGTCGATGCAGTATAACGTGCATATATCCTCGACATCCAGCCCACTCGCTCTGCGTGTTGAAGGCTTACGAGGCTCTCTGAAGGGATTGACCGAATATATCAGCTCCTTGAAGAAGGTACAATTACTACTCTTACATATTTATGCATCCTTCAAACCCTCACTTCCCAGGGTATAATTGATGAGATATTTGAACTTCCAACTGGTCGTCCTGTCCGGCCGGATCTGTTGCAACGCATATCTCGGTTAGCTGGTGCGTATGTTGAGAATCATGGTAACAGAGGCAAGGTGTGCATCCTCAACCTAAAGTTTATGAGACCTTGCTTATTGTCACACAGGTCCGCATATGTGCCAAGGATCTCAGCGATATTACTGCCGCTAAACGGTTAGCGCTTCGCGCCTCACTAGAGGTCAGTGTGTTTTCAAACAGCAACAATGGGTTTGGGATACATCGGGCTTCTAGGTTGGAACACAGGCACGCATCGTTTGTTATGATCCACCCAGCAAGATAAGGGACTCCCCCATTGAAATATCTGAGCCCCATAGATATTCTATATATCCTTTCGTCACTCCTTGCTTGTTCCCATGGACGATGCATTCCGGTGGTGCATTCCGACTGCGCCGAGTCGCGGACTGGTTGGGTGTTGACTTTTACGAAGACTTAGCATCCACCGGTGGCCTGGCTGATAATCCACACCGCCTGCTAAACCTCAATCAGTAAGTATGTTGCAGAGAGGTTACTGGCATAGCTAATTGCGCTCTAGGAGTGGAGAGGAGCTCAGCCAACTCGTCTGCCCAACCATGCCTGAAAGCGCCTCGTATCGTCGAAGAATTATTACGGCTTCGTATGCATACGTTTTGGTCCCCAGATGTGCACTAATGGATGTTCAGGCTAGGCCATATCTTAATATCATCAGGTGATAATTCACAACGAGCCACAATATTTCCTCCATTAAGAGGTGCCTTGTCTCTTCCGGACATCCTCAAATGGGTTGAAACCTCCCGAACACCATTGACTTTTGTTCCAAGGTCCGTAGTACTGGGTTGCATCTGAGTTGCTAACATTTTCATTTATGCAGTGTTCCACCTGCTATGATGACGGGCACCGTTGGTAAACGAAGAGTTTTACACCGGCTGATTTACAGGACATTGCCGCAGACAGCTGGTCAGGTTTCAAAACTACCCCAGCATGATTTGAAGTTCGAAATGGAGCTTTCTGGTCCTTCATCTACCAGCACTCAAGTAACGCAAGATCTTGAAAATGCGCCAAAGCTCAAGGATATGCTATCGTCCGACGAGTTGAATTCAAGTACAGACCTCTCATCTCAAGGAAGTGTTTCTCAGCCAGGTAGCCTACCCGAGGTACTGAACAACAGATGGGCCTCGAGCTGCCAAGTGGGTAGGGAAACATCCGTCAATCTAATGTTGCCAGACCGGTCAGTATGCCATCTATGGATGGTTGACTTCCTGACCTCTTTTCATTCAGCCCAATGGATGTGCAGCTTTGTATCTTCGATTGGGATGATATTGCTTTGATGCAGCAGCCACGAGTCCTTCAGGAGTACGCCGACAAGCTTCGTGATTTGTACGTTAACTCCCCATCATCGAAGTTGTGATACTGAGCGTTCTCATAGCTTGACCAATAAGGCCCAACTGTCACGGCCTGATCCACCATCGACACTCAGCTACGAAGGAAGGGCATATTACCTCCACGATAGCTTGCGCTTGAGACAAAGTAACAACTCGATCTTATTACCAACCATCTCAAGTGATTGCCATGAGGGTAATTTGGTGGAAGTCTGTAGCGAGAACATAGTAGATCTTCAGAGTACCCAAAAAATGGAACTCTGCCAGGTCAGTCCTTCGTTCGCCCATAGTTCGCGGGCTCAACTACTTTTAGGCGAAATTTGATGGCACTGCTAAGGGACCGAGTTGGAAGCGTTTCCTCACAGCATGCGATCAACTTAGTGTAGTGTCCTTGGGATCGCGAGGCAAGAAGGATAAACCGCAAACAGTTTATTTAGAGAAATGATATTTCGTTCTTCGGGTTCACATACAAGTCATGCTATGCGATAGAATAACGAAATAGACATGGGGCTTGCAAGTCTTCAAAGGCAAGTAAAAAAAGCTCGTTCTAACTATCTACGTCCACAACCTTTGCTTTTCGCCTTCTCGCTGCGTTTTTTAGCTCGTACCTAAGGAGTGAAGTAAGATTTTAATCCGTGAATTGGCTGTGACGGGTCCGCACCTCTTTTTTCATCCTAGCATCTAGCATGGTGTAGCGACCTTTAACACCTTTTGGCCGTCCTTTAATGCCTTTGTGGGCACCCTTTGCGACTATCACCTTAATCTCTCTCTTCTTGCCCTTCGCAGTGCCTTTCCGCATGAGCTTCTCGATCTGCCGAGCTTTTTCTCGTTCAGACATGTCCGCGGTTGCGTTCACGCCTTCGGCCTTCTTCATAGCCTTTTCAAGTCGTTGAGCGGCTCGCAATTTCTTCCGACCCTTGGCTTCTGCAATTTTCTTGATCGGGCGTGAATCAAGTGCACGCTGACGTGCCCTTAAGATAGCGACAGCCTCCTTCGTGACAGGGATATTAGGCTTGTAATTCTTCGCCTCATCATCGAGGAACCAGGAAGGGAGGCCATCCTTGGCGTTAAGCGAATAGCGATTGAATCCATCATTTAGGAGGTTCGTTTTAGTTGTTCTGCGATTGACCAGCTGCTGTGCGAGAGTGACAGCTTCAGCAGTCGTTAGACCATATTCTACGGAAGGGATCAGTCTTGGTCTAGTCGAAGTTTAAAGCCGCACTCTGGATGTGAGCCTGTTTTGCTTGATCCGCGTTTTCGTCCTCAACATTCCACATGTTGGCGTCATCCCGAGATTCAGCGGGGGCGGTCTCGAAATCACTCGCCTCGGACTTGTCATCGTCAGAAATGATACGGGACAAAAAGTAGTGATATACCTTGTCCCCCCAGTTATTTTGTTGGATTTCACTTGAGTTTGAAATCATTTCTACGTCTTCATGCTCGTCATCTTCATTTGTTTCCGCCACTTCTTTGAATATGTCTTGGCTAAACCAAACTTGTGCAGCACGAGAGGGCGGGTGAACGTCGATGTGTTTCCTGAGAGCTGGATTAGGTCGTTTTCGTTTTCGGCCAGGATCGGGTTCGTCATAATCGCTCTCATCTGAAGAAGGGTCACCAATTTCCTTGGCTGCCACCATCTCCTCCCAGCCACCATCTTCGCTACTGTCATCACCACTCTCGACGTCGTTCTCGCCTTTCAGGCCGCTCCATTCATCGAGTTGACCTTTTTTCTTCCTCGCCTCCACCACCCGATACTTCGCGTCCCTCTCCTTCATCTTCTCTCGATAAGCATCATACATGCTATCGAGATCAGCTTCGAGCACCGATACTCTTCCTTCTTTTTCGTCTTCGGAACCAATATTTTCTTCGTCGATCCATTCCACTTCTTCAGCTTCGTCGTCGTCATCGGATGGCATCTCGTCGTCTGAGGCAAGCTTGCTGATAGCACCCCTTTTCCGAAGTTCCCTCTGCGTATCAACAAGGTCAAACATGTCATCTTGACCCATACTTAGTGAGGCATCATTCTGTTCAAGCCCGATATCCAGAGGGGCTGTCATCTGCAGTTGCAGTCGTTGGATAGTTTTCGCTTTGATTTCGTTGGCCCTTCTCCGAGAGCGTTTTGCTATCGCTGCGACCTCTGCATTCCGTCTCTCAAGCTAACGTGAACAGTCATCAAAGATACACCGGATACGACGAAAATCTAACCTCTTCTTGTATCTGCTGCTCCTCGCCAACCACTTCAGAGATTTCAACTGCCTCCGTAAGTTCAGCAACGCGCTTAGTCTTCACCTCCAAGCCAAGCTTCGGGGAGGCTCATGAGCAAAAGCGGGTTGATAAGCTGAAAAGGGTCACCTCCTCTCTTACAGCTATCCGCCATTTCAACAAAGTCTTGAAATCACCTTTGCCTAGCACCTTGAGATCTTCGAAATTGACTTTAATATCCGGAGTAGTAATACTAAGTCCCAGCCATCTGTACAACAGTCAGCTTGGTTATTTTGGAATGAGAAAGACGAATCTCGTACTGTTTTTCCTCCTCGGTTTCAAATGTAATTTTATTCGCAAGACCGAGCACATTAACCGGTTCGGAGCTGCGGACGAAATCGCACGCGGAGGATTTAGTGAAGAGTGTATAGTCGCCGTCGTCGTACCCGTCTCGCCTTCTGCGTTTCTTCTCTGGCTGAAAGACATTAGCCAGCGTGTTATTGGCTGATGAACCTTTATCAGGACCAGAAAGCGCGGAACCCGGATCCTTGAACACGTGCTTAGGGTCGAGGAATTTTGGATCAATGTGTTTTGGAGCAAGGAACTCCCGGCACACGACAAAGATCTCAGCAGAGACATTCCTGGAAATCTATTTAAGTGACTAGATTGATGGTAACATAACAGCTGACCTCGAGGAAGGTGGTTTTGTCGCCTCTACTTTTGCAAACAATTGGCTGAACACCCAAATGAGATTGTTGTAATCGACACTTCGGAAGACTTTAGTGACAAATGTTCCACCTTTGACGAGGAATTCAACCGCCAATTTCAAACTCGTGAGGACGAGTTCAGACTGGCTGTAAGCGTCCTGAACCCACGCGGTACCGACATTTGGTGCACCATCGTGAAGCACGACATCTGCTTTCCAGTCCTTGAGTTCACTTCGGAGGAGATTACGACAGTGAACGGTGGTAATATCTGCAGCAAACGTCACGACTCTTGGTATCGGTTTAATTGGTACCAAATCGACGCCTGGATAACGAATGGTTATTTGATATGGGATGGACTTGACAGGAGGGGTGAGCCGCACCGACGATCACGCTGTTGGTTGGCATGTACTTGCTTGCAACCTGAAGCCAGCCACCCGGGGCTGCGCAAAGATCGATACAGCAGCGCGCAGACTCGAGAAAAGCATATTTCTTGTTGAGTTGGATGAGCTTGAATGCTGAGCGAGCGCGGTAGCCCTGCTCTCTTGGGAATATCGGTCACGGGGGTGCGCGATAGGGATAACCACACGCACTTGGCAAGTTTATAATACTTGTCGAGACGACCTTTGCCGGTTTTCTTTTGGGCCTTGCCCATGGCTGTCTGAGTAACTTAGTGAAGGGCCAGAGTTAGTCGTGATTGATTACGCCTATTTGGGCTGATGACTGACTCGGATATTTGTTGAATTCCTTGATTACCCATGCGACACGGTTGAATTTTCTCAATCACTACTGCTGGCTCCCCCGTTGCCGTTGTCCCCCCCGCTCCCGCGCTCAGGATACCTCTTCGTTTCTATGAAGGTCAGACATCCTGGTCGGTCTCCAAGTTCACGTTACTGGTGTGTCAACTCATTGGGCGATGGCACTCTCTTAATATCTCAGCTCTCGCTGGAATGCTCACTGTAGCCTTTGGCACACATGGACTTGAACGCAGAGCGGGGATCACTGCTGACGTAATTTCCACGCATGGGGGACAGCGTCGACCTATGCGGTTTGCAACCTCTTTGTGGGATTGTCCAGTGACTGAGCCTGAAAGGCCATGAGCTTGGATTAATGCTTGTGTCAATGCGTCGCAGACCTTCCATACATCGCTTTTCTGGGCCAGCCATACTGATGAGCAGTGTGTTGCTTTCGGGAAGTATCATGGTCTCGTTCTGAAATGGTACGTATCTTGTACAACTATTGACTGGACCGTTGACGTTTGACAAGTCCCAGGTTCCTTGGTCCCATAACGCCACTCGGTGGTCTTATTATGATGGCTGGGTGAGCGAGGACTGCTTTTGAATGTGAATGAATCTCATTGCGCGACAGTTATGTGAGTTGGGCGTTGTAGACTAGTGTAGGTCAATATACGTCACGTGACCGACGCGTTGTTGTGACGAGCGTGTCAACTCCGCTTGAAATCTCGTGAAATAAGCGCACCAGCCGTTCTCAAGCCTTTTCTCGTCCCGAGCGACGCCCTCCCCGCCATATCGTCCCCGCCCGACTCGTGTCTTTACCTCAATTTTTTGGTTTTTATTCAGCCAGTAAGTTGTCCTGTCACCACATCGCATAACCTCCTCATCGATGACTTTTCAGTCGCGAGCCCATGTCAGTCACCCGACCAACTTCTACCACGTCCCTCTCTTTTCCTGTAAACCCCACTGCGTCTTCTTCCCGCCCTCTCAAGCGCCGTCTTTCGCCTGCCTCTGATCTTGCTTTCTTCACTCCTGCTGCCGACTCCTTCGTTCCAAAGCCCTATGCACCCAACAGTGCCACCGCATTACATGTCCCAAATCCTTCCAAGCTCCCTCCAGCTCGAAACCTTGCCTCACTAGCCCAGCACATGCCTCTCATGGATCCCTCCCCATCAGATCCCAGTCTCGTCTTCATTCACCCGCCCTTTATCGCATTTCCTAACGCCCACCTCTATCCTGAAGGCCTCTCCTATTCCCTCATGGCCGCCAACCCCGAGTGGTTCTTGGATCCGAACGATTTTACATCCTCCGTCTCGACAAATCTTGACGCCATTCCTTATCCTCCTCAGCTTGAGCCTCCTAGAGGCTGGTGCCCCGCCAAGAAAAAGGATCTGAAAGCATTGGGCCCTGACGGTTGGCCAGAGGGGGAAGAGCCGCGACTACGTTGCACCTTCTGTAGAAGAACATATGCAGGCGTAAATGCAAAGAGTATGTGGCGACGTCATGTGTATGAAAAGCATAAGATTGCAATGTCAAACCGTCGCGATGGAAATGATCGTAATCGTAGTGGACGAGGATCAAACAGTAGGTTACCTGTACGGTCCATTGTAGTTCGCCTTTGACGCCTTAACAGGGGATCAACACCGCAGCACCGTTTCTGACAAGGAAAATTTATCGGGAGATCTACGCCGAGTTAACAAGACATCCACAGATCAACTCAACAACAAATCCAAACCAAGACCTTTTCTTGTCCCATCGGACAGCGCTGCCCAGAACAGGGATCAAGATGACCAGGAGGAGAGCATTTCCACAGCATCTGCACCATTGGTCGAAGAGCCAGATTCCCCTCCCTCGAGTAGTAATTCATCGACTGACGTTGCTCTGGAAGCCAGTGTACCCGAAGCAATTCCTTTGGGTAATCCCGAGTCTGACCGAATGACCTCATCCCCACTCACTGCACCAGTCACACTTCCTATGTCTCCATACGATCCAACATTAACACCCTCATTTCGTCATTCTCCACCGCGTCTCCCCTCTGATCAGCCATGGCGGTTTCCAAGCCCAAGTCATCCATTACACTCGAGGGCGAGGGAATTGTGTCTTGGCATGCTAGTCCGGGGAGGTATTAGCCCAGTTATCAAAACATCGACAAGTGATTCTAGTTCTCCTAGCTTGGGGACCCCAAGTATCATCCATACTCCGTCCAGCGCTGCTGGACGCAGTAAACCCTTCAATGATGCGTTTGGTAGTTCCCCCGTTATATTCCGAGCCTCTCCACGTCAGCTCTTCTCCGACGGTCAATCGCCTTTTCCAGCTTTCAATGCACTCGATCTTCGCAAGCGCGTTAACGATTCACCCCTCAGTGGTGGCCTCAGGCGACGCATGCATTATCGCAAACCTTCTATGATGAATTCCTCATTTGATTTACATGGCGACTGGCTTTCTGACGCGTCACTATCATCTACAAGTACTATTGGAACGGAGAGTCCCATCCGGTCTTCGAATGAAGATCCGTTCGGTGGAATCTACAAACCATTGTTAAAGCCAAGAGCACGTGAAGATCGCGCAGACAAAAGAACCCCGTCGCCTTGCGGATCTTCCTCCGAGGCTGAAAGCCCAGTGGTTAGGAATGCTCGTCACTCTGATGTGGGTGCGCCTGAGCTGGAAGCCGGTCTTGTGGGCCTTGGAATTGGTTTGATGGCTCCCTTCAGATTGTCCACATGCCGAACTCAATCTAATAATGGTGGTGAAGGTTCTCCCATGGGGAACGACGAGGAGGAAGTGGAAAGGGTGCTCACTGACGGTTCCCCCGGGTCCCCGACAGAGATATTGGGCAGCAGGCACCTGCGCTCGCCCCCCCTGAAGAGACGACGGACGAGCTGTGAGTGAGCGGCATGCGTTACCCAATGGCTATCTATTCCTGTGGTCGATGCTGTCTTTGCCTTATTCTACCCACGCATGGCCATGGTCATGGAAATCCAGGCCTTTCAGATCGTCCGATCTCCGTACTCGCTGCATATCCTACTTGTAAAGTGTTTTGGAATTGTCCTGTATTTTTTCGTCGTTACGCACCATATCAACGAGTAGCAGTTGCTACCATTGCATGGGTCGAGTCGTGTGAAAAATTCGCTGGGAGGGGGCGGCGTCCCTCGCGTGAAGTCCTCATCAAGGATATCAGGCTAGCATCAAGTAGTACCAGCCTGTTCGCGTCCTCCAAGACCTTCATTACACCGCTCGTCTGCTCTCACCCAAGCGCCGAACTCAGGTAAGCACACTTGGCCTCCCTATGAGAACGACCTCATTTCTGGAATTGGCAGCCTGATCACCACTCTCGTACAACCAGTCCTCTCCGAGTGTTCGTCGTGAACTAGACGCCAACGAACATAATGCAAGCTATCAAATGTATGTCATACAGCGAAATTGTCCTGTCTCTTCCTTATGACATGGCCCAAAAGGTGTCGTGGTGGGCGATGGTGCCGTCGGAAAGGCATGTAGAGAACTTTGCAACCCTCCAATAGTAACACTTATCATCCGCTGTCAGACTTGCCTCCTCATATCTTATACCACAAATGCCTTCCCGGTGAGTCCTGGAGACGCGCTTATCGACACAGGACCTCTGACAGCAAAGCTCCAGGGAGAATACATACCAACAGGTACTTTCACTACTCATGAATTGGCCCATTCCTTACTTATGCGGGAAAAGTCTTTGATAATTACTCTGCGAACGTGATGGTGGACGGCAAGACCATTTCTCTTGGGTTGTGGGATACGGCTGGACAAGAGGATTATGATCGTCTTCGTCCACTCTCTTATCCCCAGACAGACGTCTTCTTGATCTGCTTCTCCCTAGTCAGCCCGCCAAGCTACGAAAACGTCAGGACTAAGGTACGTTCCATCAGACTTCCAAGGATTGCAACCAAGCCCACGCCTATCCCCTCAGTGGTGGCCCGAGATTTCGCACCACGCACCATCTACCTCGGTGGTTTTGGTTGGCACTAAACTGGATTTGCGCGAGGATCCTGCTACCATCGAGAAATTGCGTGACCGGTTAGTACTTTGAAACAGCTTGTCATCCACCATTACCCATCAACGACACCCATCAGCCGTATGCAGCCCATTCAGTACAGCCAAGGTGTTTCCATGGCTCGAGACATAGGAGCAGTCAAATACCTGGAGTGCTCGGCTCTGACACAGAAGGGTTTGAAGACCGTGTTTGACGAAGCCATCCGCGCCGTTCGTGAGTGATGCACATCTTTCTCTCGTACAGTTCTCATGTCTTGACCTACCAGTGAACCCTCCCCCAAAGAAAGAGAAGCGTGGCCGAGGATGTGTGATCGTATGATTGATGAGATATTTGAACCACAGACCGAGGGGACATTTCCGACATCTCCTTCCATAGATGATTTTCCTCTGCATTTCACACCCATCTATGTCCTGCTCACTTTACGACCGGTATGCTTTGTTCTTTTCTCCTGTCCACGAGAATACACGTTGTCTAGCTCTATGGACTGAATTGAGAGGAAACGAACGTTTCAAGGATGAGAGTGAAACCACAGTGCTTGTCGAACTTTCTCCTGATGTCGCATAAAACTTGGGGCTGAGGCGGGTGTGTTTTCGCCTTGACAGTAAACCACACCAGTACTTGTCTTGGAAGCTGTCCCCTTGCTCGATCCTAGAAAGCTTTATGGGAAAGAATGAATATCTGGACTTAGCGCGCAAGTTACGACTACTTCAAGATAGTACCAGCCTACAATGTATAGTACTCACACTCGTCGGGTATTCCCGAGATCTAATCCAATACTATCAGCTGACTTGTCTGACATACAAATTTCTCCGATTAAAGATACTTTCCATCAAAACTACAAGCATGCCCAAAGTTCTTAGCGAATTGCAAACTGCGAGCCTAAGCAAGAACAATAGTGGAGGTATACTGAAGAGAAATCAGGTGATTCTTGTTGGAACCAGCGCTTTTCTACACTCTGAAGGCTATCGGAGGCTTGTCATCAATGCAGAAAACGAAAATTGGTAAGGTTGCTCGGCATCCAATTCAAGAGTATACTGATTGACATTCTTGGCGCCCAAGAAATGGTGCTTGATGTCGCTTCCGAGAGATCAAAGCCGTTCGCTAAGTAGGCTTCATATAGTGATGCCAAACGGCCATGCTCGACTTGTGTCCGTTCGCATTCCCATGCACTTGCACATGCCCAGCAGGGTTCCCATCTACCATCGAACCCCGAGTGCACATTCGACGAGGGTAAATTTATCCATCCATCTGTATGATAATTCCCTCATCCAATCGTGTTAGTTCCTGATGTTAGCACTCCTGATATATGCCCCGAAACCCCTAAAAATCGGTATGAACGTTTCGAGAGTCGTATTCGTGCGTGGGGCTTCGTTTTCTCGAGGGGGTACACTGATTTTAGACGCCAGTGGAACTAGAAGCCTTATTGAAAGAGAAGCAGGACGTCATCACGTCTTTTACTGGATCCTCTGTGAATCTTCCGCAATATTCCATATCCTCAAGCTTCACAACACCACACGCTCTGTCCCCGGCGGTATCAGCTCTAGCTCCTGAGAATTCGGATAGTCCTGGGGCTGCTGGTTACATCGATCCGTCTATTCTGAATAACAGCTCATCTGTCTTTGGGATGTTCAAAGAGGGTTTTATAGGAGGCATTCCAACAGAGTTAGGTAATTGACCAGAATTCCACTTGAACTAAGGTTAGACTTCATTGTAGGCGTTCTTTGGCCGAAATGGCCACAGCACCTCCCTCGTCCTGACCTTCTTCGGCATATGTAAGTCGCTTCCTAGTATCCTTTGTAAAACAAGGTCTGAACAGCAGAGCTAATAGTGTCGATGCCTTTTTTGCTTTTCACCCACATGCAACTCGACTGCTCAACATGTCCACTTTTCTGACCTCCCTCTCGTTGCCGTCCGACCACCCTGACTTCCCTTCACCGCCTGTTCTCCACGCTGTCTGTGCAGCTGGTTCATTATACACGGTGGCAAATAGACAGCAATTAGGTTTGAGTGCCTCTGATTTTGCAGAACAACAGGTGATGGATGCGAAACATCAGATTGACAAACATCTGATGAGTGGACAAAAACCATTGCAATGCTTACAAGGTGTGATCTCTTCCTTATCAACGAATCCAAATGCCAATATACCTCTAGCGACCGTCATCTTGTCATGGTATTATTGGAGTCACGCAAGGTGAGCCAATAGCTGGTGTTGTAGACGGTTTTGATGCGAGAGCTCGACATTTACTTTCCCTAGATGGATTGAGGTTCGGTTCTTGTTCACAAAGCAAGTGCTTAAGTTACTGATATACCCCTCAGCTTTTTGTTTCTACGGGACAATCATTACGCATTGCAGTCCCACTTGGTCTGAACCTGTGCCCACCATTCCATGCGCTGAATACAACTGCGAAGTCGATGTCAATAATACCGACTCCTCTAACTTTTGTGGAGGATGAAACACGTCGCAATGTATTTTGGTTGGCCTACACGATTGATCGGCAATATGGTGCTGGGAATGGATGGGCCATGTCGCTCGACGATAATGACATCGCTCAACTTTTACCTCTTCCCAGAACAAAACTAGACGCTGGAGTCAGTATCCCAGGATGTTTTCTTGACACCCTATTGATGCACATCCAGATCTCAGTTAGTGCAGAACATCGCCAATGGTCGCATCTTCGCGAATCGTTCCTGGTTCATCCTCCCGATTTAACGGATTCGTTTACACTTTACATCAAGGTTATGATGATAATCTCTCGCATCAAAAGTTTCAACCATAGGTTTCGGGTCATGGAAAATCTTGGAGATCCTGGGTCGAAAACCACGAGAATGAATCGATGGAATGAGCCAGATGTCCGTTCTACGACCACCTTCGGTCAACTAGACGACCTCGTTGTTTCGTTTCGTTCTTCTTTATCGCATGAATTCAAGGATCCGCTCGTAAATAATTGCGTTGACCCTCACCTATACACTACCCATCTGGCACTACATGCGTAGGTCACGGTCTCCATTCAGCCAACCGTATCCTGACTGAACCCATTCAAGCTCAATTATCCTCCTGCATGAGCCCCATTCAAACGTGAAGAGCAGTATCTGCACTTCTGCTATGAAGATCTTACACGCCGCACGGGGAATTTTGGAGCTCGTCTACGTAGTATTGTCTACGAACTATGATCTGGGACTTCTGGACCCATTCTGTCCTGTGAGACAGTTGTCTTCGTTGCCAGTAAATGGCACTAACTCGCATATGGCAGTTTTGTTGGTTTCTAGCAGGTCGAGTTTTTGGACGATTCTTGAAGGCAGCTCAGGACGCCAGTAGTATCCAACAAATCGAGACACTTCAAGTCGAGCTCGAATTCATTCGGTTCGTATGCTCGATGGACACCTTGCACCCAGACTGACCCGGATTCCCTCTATACACTTCTGTAGTACCGCATTGGGGAAAATGGGTGAGAGAGTCCCACTATCCGGTGAGCAGAAATCAATTGTGTTCCTCGCACAATGCAGTAGAGACATGTTCTTGATGTAGCTCGGTACCAAAAGATGCTGGATGCAAGCATTCTTGAAGTATGCGGGCCTTCTGTGACTGTCACCGTTCCCGTGGGTGGCGTACCGGTTCGCACAGTGGCGGATGATTTTCTCCTTTCACGTGTTGCTCAGAATCAGATATCGGCATATGATCTCGGGACATTCATGAAGCTCTACAATGGTTTTATGGAAGATGTTTGAGCGGTCGATTTAAGCTTGGTTTTCGTCCGTGATCTGTGGCTTGGTGACTGTATAGTAACTGTATAGTATAGCACATCTCGAATAATCACCACTTGGCTTGTAACTTTGAACGGGATCTACTAAGTAACTTGTCTGACTTTGGCAGGTTGGGTATGATGCAATGATCAAAACCGTAAAAACAAGATTGAAATATTTGCACAGTCATATACATATGTCGGCCTCTAGCAATCCAGAAAAGCCACGATTGGCATTCCTGGGACCACCTGGGACCTACTCTCACCAGGTAACCATTCACCTTCAATAGTTCAATAATTTACTAACAATCCATACAGGCGGCGTTCGAGTGCTTTGGCGATTTCGTCGAATACCTTGCTCGGCCAACAATTGCAGGTGAGCTTCACCAGCGTGTCAATCGAGAGGAGAGCCAATCTTCGTCAGATGTCCAGCAAACATTGTCGGCTATCGTGCCTTTCGGGATAGTCCCTCAAGAAAACAGCACAAATGGTTCAGTTATTGAAACTTATAACGTCTTGCGTATCCCTGCGGTTGGCCAAGAGACTTTCGTGAGGGGTGTCACTGTCTTTGGAGTGAAACACTCTTTAGTGATCCGACAGGGGGTGAAAATGGAGGACATCGAGAAAGTATTGAGCCACGAGCAAGTACGTTCTTGTGATTTGAAGCTATCACTGGACTGCATTTCACGAAGGCTTAGGCTTTGGGACAATGCCGGGAGTGGTTAGCCGAACACTTGCCTCGAGCATCTTTAGTGCGCACGGATTCCACTGCGAGCGCGGCGAAAATACTGCTCTCGGCCGAAAACGGACTGGACCCAATGAAATGCGCAGCAATATGCTCATCAGTGGTTGTCACTATCTATGAAGGATTAGAAATTTTGGAAGAGAGTATCCAGGATGGAACAGGTCAGTGGTTTGTCCTGATTGTTGTGGGCGCAGCCGATTTCGTCCACAGAAAATTTCACCCGCTTTTATATCCTTTCACAGGGCCTGGACGTAGCTCTTCCGGAGGGATGCCCTCTATCAACAGAGAACATGGCTCTGCTACGACTTCAGGCTCCTCCTGGTGATTTGGGGAAGCCAATGTTGAATATTCCCAGAGTAATCTGCACGCTCGATATTATCGTGTTGCGAATTGATAGGCGCCCATCAGTCCACGCTAGACCGTTCGACGATGTTTATTTCCTTGAAGTTGGTGCTACTCCGGGGCAAGACAACCCCGAACGATCGTGGACAAAGCAGCTACAGCAGGCAGTAGACAGGGTGAAATGCATGGGTATGGAGGTGTCGGTATTAGGATGCTGGTAGACATGTTTTCTCGACTGATCTCATGGATATGTCAGAATGCGGACTCGGACGAGATGGACCTTTCCGTGTTGGTCGAGAAATGCCAGTGGGACCAAGGTACATTGTCAATGTCATCAAATGCTCGTAGGTAGTCATCATAGGTAGGAAATGAATGGTCGTTTGCATGGATGGGAGTAGGCGAATCGTAATGAACTCCAATGTATAAAGCATCGTTCCGAGCTCTGACCTTGTATGATCGGATGTGCCTGGGTTAACACGTGCAGCCTATTTGACAGCCCTTTCACTCCGAGGCACGAAGCGACACTGGAAAGATTTCGAGTGGCTGTGCGCGCCTCTCAGGTTTGTTAACGGCCTCAAATGGCTGCAAGGAAGACGGACTAGGGAGAGGTCGTGTATTCGACCGAAGGACCGATTTCCACCCCGTCCTTATAGCGTGCCACTTCTCGATGATTTCAACTGTGAGAATTGACGCAACAGCTATCCAAACCCGAATACATCGCAAGCCATCGTCTGGGACACAATCTATGGATTGATAATTCAGATCTTGTCCTACGAGGACATAATATATTTACTCTCTCCTAAATCCGAAAGCAGCTTGAGGAAACTTGTTGATCCCTAATTTCATGTTTCTTTTTTGGTCAGTGAAATGATCTAGGTCAAACTCCGAGGGGTTTAGATAGCAAGTCTCATCACCCTGAATCCCATCATAAATGTGTAAGGCAAGCCCGGAAATAGACCATGCTGACCAGATATTTGGTAGAGTGGATGTCCCCTTCGGGATGAAATAGCCACCATCCTATGAAACAAAGTGGTCAAATTGCAATGGTAACATGGGATTCCATCTTAGACACTCCAAGACAATGCAATTGATAAATGGAAGCTTTTCACAGTCAGCAAATGTCAGGAGTGCCTGCATTCCCAAGGTATCATTCAGCTGTTGTTGGGCCTGACAGTGCACCTCAGGGTCCCCAACTCCCATGATAGTGGAGGAGGGTTTTTGCATGCCAGAATTTTTTCCCATCAGCAAATGGACTTGTCATGTGTGAATCTTTAACCATAATTAATAGCTGTATGGTTGATTCCAGTGTGGCTTGTCTGCTTGTTTGTTTGTTTGTTTGCTTGTTTTCATTTTCCTTGTCTTTTTTTCATTGCCATGTGAGCATGAGTTACTGTGAATGACATTACAGGTACTGACTATTTGCTAGGTTCATCAACAAGAGTCCATGTTCTGAACCTTGCCTCCTTGATGAGGTGCCACTACCTCCCTTGCAACCACACAATACCAATGATTATCTTGTCTATTATGATCCAATTTACTTCACACTCTTGCATCCTGAATGTTATGACTCTGTTGAACATTTCTGTACATGGCTGAAACTTGCTCTGAAATCCCATCATGTTCATTGCATCCAGTGCAATCTGGAGTTTGTTGGTTCTGTCTTATTTGATGGTATCCATATCACCATTTTTTTCTGCCTGCACATGTGTTAGTTGTCAAGGCTCCTGCTTATTTTGCTGATGCACATTATACTCATTGCCAGCTGTCACAAGTGTTTGTTGATGGGCAGTTGCTTGCACATGACCTTGACCCTACTAAATTGATTGACAGACAAAAATGCCTACCTTGTTGGTTCTTCTATACTAATGCTGCATATAAGGAAAATCTGGATATTCTACCAGCTGAAGTACTTGCAAAGATGGCCTCATCTCTTGTTGTTGTTACGTGAAGCATACCAAAGAAGTCTCGTTCAACAGGGATACTCCTCAGGCGATACTCACAAAGAGACTGACATCTGGGGAGCTGCAAGGATAATGAGATACAAGGGCGAGGGAGTCTCAGAGAGACTGACAAGAATGCCCAGGGGCGCTGGGACTTTATACAAAGATGCCTAGGGTTACTAGGTCTTGGACGAGGGGAGGAGCATTGACAAAGAGTCACACTTAGAGACAAGGACAAGGACTTAGGAGTGGAAGCTGGACTTCCTGGGGGATTCAAGAAAGTATGCTTGTTTAGCGTAGATCAAGAATGGGGCTTTACAAGCGGTACAACCTAAGCCTTAAATAAAGAAGAATGTGCGCACAGACCAGGCTGACTAAAGTAAATGGAAACGGATGGAAGTAGATGGAACACTCATTGTCATGAGAGAGGTGACTGTGGAGGAAGATAAGTCCATGTAAGGAAACTAAGGGAACAAGTAGGTAATGATAATATTGGAGGGGTCGGCGAGGATTAATGAAGCAGAAGAGATGGAAGCTGACCTACCATGCCACATGCGAGTGACGAGTTGAGACGTAACAAGATAGATAGAGTGATAAAGAGGAAAAAGTGTAACATTACCCCCTTCGTACCTTTGAGCTCCTGGCTCAATAGTAAAATGCCCTCGCCTGCGTAGCTCAGATGCTGGGGATAGAGGGTCCTCCATGGATGGCATGTGCCTGAGAGGGGGAGAGACGGTCAAAAGGACAGTCATCTGCCACGTGTCCTGCCTGAGAACAGATTGAACAGTTACGATGGGGACAGTGTTGGTCGGAGTGGCCCCAGTTAAGACAACTGCTGCATTGGATGGTGAGACAATCTCGAGCGAGATGTCCAGGGCAGACCTGGCGGCAGTGGGGACATGAATATGTAGGGCAATCCTTCTGAAAGTGTCCCTGGTTGAAACAATGGAAGCATACGGTGAGGGAGTTTGCCCGGGCCCTAGGGAGTCAAGAGGATGGGGGCATGACTTGAGTAGGGGAGGATAAAGTGCGCTGTCCATGAGGGGGTTTGAAGACCTGAGGTTCCAACCACGGGATGGGGATGGTGTCATCATTGACAGAATCTAGAAAGAGGGCAGGAGTTGCCCAAACTACAGACATTAGCTAGAGATAAAAACTAAGTAAAAAGTAACTCACCTCAGCCGCTGCCCAGATGGGTGGAAACGACTGAGGTGCTTGT
>JBBPSC010000169.1:0-27411 GCA_038093395.1 Baorangia bicolor
GATCTGGAGAGACATGTGAGTTGGCAAAGAATCCGTCGTCACTGCCCCGATCTGACAGTCAGAAGAGCGTCGAATTCTCATGGTGGAGTCACATAGTACGGTCTTACGAGAGTCTGGACCACCTGATGGTAAGGCCACCGTTTCGGGCTAGTGTTAGTCCATCTGAGAGTTGTAACAATGTCAGTGACATGAAGTCTGCATCATGGATCTCAGTGATTGAAATCTGACCTGTGCATTTTTTTCGTCAAACGCGCCCCGCCCGATCAAACAGCGATACAGCAGTATGGGTATACATGCACCTGAAAGCGTACACATCATTCTTCCGTCGTACTATGTGGACTTTGTGCGCGTGCTATCACAGCCCACACTAGACCAGAAATATTGTTCGTTTGCACATGTGCATCGATCACGTCCCCCAACTCTAACTCGACCCCTCCCAGAGTGACGTCCGCAGAGACCAACTGTCGTGTGTTTGGAATAAAGAGTAACGTCAACACTAAATCATTTGGCTCAGGCGATGCCGAGCCTGGTGATGAATCGATCGAATATGTCAATCGTAGTTCGTTTTCGGATTCAATGTGTGTGGACTTGAGAGAGAGCGAGGAATGGTGGATCGACAACGAGGACGCGAACCTGTCCGTGCGTGACCCAGGTCAGAAGTAACAGCGGGGAGGTTGGTTGGAAATTCCATACCAATCGTAAAGTACTCCGAGCCTTGGGTCCTCTTCCTCCCCAACCTCTTTTCCCACAAGCTCGAGCTCTGCGAGCCTTTCCTTTTCTATGCTTCTGAGTCGCTCCAGCTCCGCCATCTCGTTCTTTATTCGTTCTCTCGTGTCGCCTATCCGGCTGTTCACTCCCTGCAGCTCGTCTTCCATCTTTTGCATTTGCTCCACCTGTCCGTCCAGCGTGGACGTTGCAGATGCAATGGTCAGCCGAGGGTGCGGGTGAGCCTGGCGGAGCCGTGTCAGGGCAAGCCGCGCGTCGAGTATCTGGGCAGAGAGTGTCGTCGCAAGATTAGTCAACGAACGTGCTTTCTGAAAGTCTGCTCAGTATATCATCAGTAACCACGTCCACGCATAAACACTGGGGCATCCACCGACCTTCCTCGACGAGTGGCGCCAACGTACGTACGTCCTCTTGCCGCTCCGCAAGCGTTGCCTTGGTCTCCTTCAATACGTGCTTCTTCTCTTCGCTGCGCAATCGGAGTTCTTCATTCGAAGAGGCGGTTATGAGTGGCGCGTCGTCGGACACGATCGTCTTGACATATTTGTCTTTAGCTTTCTGTTCCAGATACTGAAATTTAAGCTGGCGGAGGAACGACTAGCGGGTCTATCGTCAGCAAGTCCCCCACCCGAATGGAACTGAGCACAGACGGCTTGAGCTGCGACGTCGCTGGCTACTATAGCAGGATCGCTCAAAGCGTCCTCACCAGCGGGCAAGTCTTCGAGACCATCAAAACGATGGGATTTTAGCTGCGCACGAGAGTTGAGAATGTGCAGGTTGGCATTGTCGAGGGTTGCTTGAAGCTGTTTCGATGCATCCGAAGTGGACATCTCGGGACAAGTTATAAACCGCGTCAATTGGACCGTGTCGCGCGGCGCGTCCAGTCACGTGCCATACAGGGAGGAAGTATCGATTCACCGACGCTAGAGATGTCAATAAAGTCTTAATTGTCCGCTGGAGAGGGCAGTATGTCTCGGGACGAATTGTACTTCCGCATCTCGCACCCGTTAAACGAGACATCAATCTACTGGAGCGTCACTTATTCGACTCTATCGTCTGGTCATGATTCTTCTCGTCTCAAGGAGAATCAATTCGCTTGGTACGCAGAGGTCGTTCGGGATGCAGCGGTGGAAACAGGAAATGAAATGATACGGTTAGTTCAACTGGCCTCTGGCCTCTACATGGTTGCTCCTTGTAATACTCGGAAATCGAGGACCACAAGACTGCAGGTGTAGGATGGTGGATGGTGGATGGAATTAAGCAAACCGAGAAAAAATGGCCACTGTCGGGGGTATACCCCTGTGCATCTAACAAACCGTGTCTCCAGTCAAATGATCGGGATATCCCAAGTTCCGGCGCTATGCTGGTGCGTGGCAGGGGTCTATGTTCAGCAACATGTCGCTTCCATCGAGGCATGCGTTATCACTCCATGCTGGCGTCAATCATGTGTCATCCCGGCCGTCCTGGCATCTCCACAGCAGGGAGATTGACTTCGGCAATGCGTCTGAGATGTACATTCATCTGAATGTCTAAGGGCAGTCATTGTTGTGTGAGGTACATCGCGAGGGTGGACGAAGCGACCAAGAACAACACTTGGTTATATGTCAGAAAACTGGCGGCTATCCACGCCGAGCTCGTGTTCCGTGGGCTCGCAAGGGCTATGGTTCTTGCGTGTTCTCGGTGACGAGTCGTGTTTCCGTGTATCACATTTAAAAGGGATAGGGGGACTACACCCTGATTTAATTGAGGCCTGCAAGAAGGAACAGGGCGTGAACAGTATTACCCTCCCTGCGATCAACTTGTACTTGAAGATGACCCGCTCCCTTCTGTAGATGGTGGCTCGCGCAACGGATTCTCTTGCCGGGCCTGCTCGAGTAAGTCCCCAAGACCTCGGTCTCGCACGGCTTTCTGCAAGCAAGTCAACGTCAGACAACGTGCATAAAAAACTAGATCAATCCTGGGGCGAGCAGAGCGAGTCGACGCGTCCTCGAAACCACTGCGCGTACAAAAAAGGCGTCATACTCACTTGCACACACTCCTTGTATTGAGCCCAGACAACCCCGCATTTCTGCTCGAATTCCTCCGCCTTCTGCTTGGCGTACTCGTTCCGCTCGCCCTGCAGGATGTTCTTGGAATGTGCAATGGCGGGCTCGAGATATCCTTCGAACCATGTATTGAAGCACGCGTCATATGCTTGCTTGAGGGGTGTACATTCGGGTGAGAGTGAGTGCGCCATAGCAACAACGTTCTGGGAGACCTTGCCACAAATTGGGACGATGAACAAGCATGGGCGCTTGGGACCTCGGCTGGCTTACATCACAAAGCTTACAGGGTATACGATGCATTGCAAACGAGATAGTAGTAGTGCTATGCTAGATACACGACATTCCACTGCACGCAGTGACTCAACGGCCTCTCGAGTACGGATGAAATCGACCCTTTCTTCGGTCCCCTCCTCTGTCCTGTGGGAGACGCGTGGACTGCGGCGGAGGCGCCTTGGAAGAAGTGAAAGCAATCTGGGAACGTTTCGATTGTGCTGCAGATGCTTGTTCTGAACGCGCTTTTTGTAGCTCGGCTTTGAGGAGATACATATTTCCCGAGTAAGAGAGCCGTCATTGGGCGTAACCACACAAAAGGGCGGCGACGGCATGAACACCAGTCGAACAAGACTACAAGACACCTCGTACCGATTTGATCTGCAAACCATTCCGGTTCTACGTCATTTGGGTCCCAAATACTAGTCGGAAAATTTGTCGTTCGTTCATGGACGTCGACAAATTCGACCAGTGTAGCGTAGAGGTGAGGGTTCCGGAATGATCGGTTTGACATGAGAGAATCGTTGAAGTGTCTAGGATTTACGGGATCGCGCTTCAACGCAAGAAACTGGGTTACTTTCGCCTTGACAGACATGAGTGGTAGAGTGAACTAACATGCAAGGAACTATCGTACTTCAATGGCTGGATCACATGGTGCCGTAGATTCGGCGGGTATTCCCCAGTCTACTACGCCTGGTATCGATGACGGCCTCAAGAGCTCGCGAATCTGTGTTATTTCATGATCTTCGGAGGAACTCGAGGTGAGGGGTAATTCCCTCAAGGATTCTTCGGGCGTGAGCGGCGGCGCGCCTAATTGCGATTGTTCCGTTATAATGTCATCGGATAGGTGTGCTCGAGGGTGGCTTTTCGTGGGTGCTGGTCGACGAATAACGACTTGGGATTTTGGTAATAGTCGAGCTAAAGCACGATGACTACGAGCGCATGCACGGTGTATTACGTAGGACGTACCATCTGAGGATGAAGCAGAAAAGCCCTTTAGTGGCTTATCCTATTCCCAAACAGAAACACAGCCAGCAACGAGGGAAACGATCGGACAAAACCCAGCAGGGAGACTCTTACATGGTTTTTGGCCAGGCCAATGCCAGCAGACTTGGAGGTGGAGGCGACGTTGTCCTCCGAGTCGCTTTGGGAGTCATCACTGTATGCGACAAGACCTGGGAATGTGTTGGACGTCACTGACAATGACAACATGGCGTTGCTCACCGTGCATGGCAGCGCACACGAAGGAGAGAAAAGTCGATGCCGAGAATTGAAACTCCGCATGATCGTGTCGAGGGAGTTGCCGAGTTGCCGAGACTGACTCTGGAATGCGCCTCTACCAGTTGCTCGTCTGTCTGTGCATTTGGACGGTCGGCAGTTTGGCTGCCAGCGAGCACGTCGTCGCCGACTTTTATGGCAGACATGCGTCGAGCTCGGGGCACACCAACAACTGGGCCGTCCTTGTCTGTGCCTCCCGATATTGGTTCAATTACAGGGTATGTCGTACTAGCGTGCAATGAGCTACTGATGGCCCAATGTACCTCAGCACATGGCAAATGCCCTAGGAATGTAATTATGCCCCCATTGCTGTATCTCGTCGTGATGCAAACTCTCCTACCTAGGTATCGCACCGTGAAGCGTCTCGGGATCCCCGACTCGAATATCATCCTCATGCTCGCCGATGACGTCGCGTGTAATACACGCAATAAATTCCCTGGCAACGTGTACGCGAAAGCAGGGCGTCATCTGGACCTCTACGGCGATAACATCGAAGTGGACTATCGTGGCTACGAAGTAACTGTGGAGAATTTCATTCGGCTGCTTACAGGTATGTCGAGGTAGAAAGCATTCTCTCGTGATCCGACTTTCCATGTAGGACGAGTCGACCCATCGGTACCGCGCTCCAAACGACTACTCACGGACGACCGCTCGAACATCTTCGTGTACATGACCGGACACGGTGGAAATGAATTCCTCAAGTTCCAAGACAACGAAGAGATCAGTGCGTTTGACATCGCTGACGCCTTTGAGCAAATGTGGCAGAAGAAGCGGTAAGCAACCAGATGCATGCTTGACTCATCTCAGGGGCTAAACAAGTAAATCATAGGTACAACGAAATACTCTTCATGATCGATACCTGCCAAGCAAATACCATGTACTCGCAGTTTTACTCCCCGAGTATCCTTGCAACAGGATCATCAGAGATAGAAGAAAACTCTTACTCGGTAAGTTATTCGTTCAGCTCGTTTGTCCCTAAAGTCTCATCGTCAGCAGCACGAAAACGACAATGATATTGGCGTATCCGTCATCGACAGTTATACACACTTTGTACTCGAATTCATGGAAGGCATCAACAAGACCAGTCAGGTTTCCGTACAGGACTTGGTATGCACTCTCACCTCGACGCCACGCTGTCAGACGCTCATACCTTGAAAGTTCTCGTCTTACGATCCCGCTGTGATTCGCTCACATGCCGGCGTGCGTTCAGATCTGTTTCGACGGCCACTGGACAAGACACGCATCACGGACTTTTTTGGGGGTGTTGCTCAGGCCGAGGTGTTCCCTTCTGCCCAGGAAAGTGCGCAGACTGCCCTCCCGGAAAACATACGACCACCGGAAACGTCGCAGCATGTAGCGATCCCTCCCGAAAACGAGCCTGTTACCCTGCGTTACCATCCTGATGGAGTACGAGACAACACCACATTGTCGTTGCTGGAGGGCGAGAGTGAAACTTGGGACACGAGATGGAAAGATGTTAGGAAATGGACTTCTGTCTTATTAGTAGCATCCCTTGTGACCTGGGTATCGTTTGCATGATAGACCTTTGTAATTCCACGAGTGCCTCGGTTCTTTTAAGGATTGAATACGATCCTTTCGTTCAAGCATTCCCTTTCCTCGACGTCAAGCGAGTTAGGCATACACATCCTACTACTAGACAAAATACAGAGCTTCTTACGAAATACACGTCAACCACAGCAGAGTGACGCTACAGTCCTGTGCTTCCTTTCAAAATTCCTGGTGCTCTTCAGCACTCCATTTCTCGTCAGGGTCGTACATTGTCCCATCCTGAGACATGCACCACTCGATCACCGCACAAGGAGGCCACAGGCCTTCAGGCTCGTCGTCATCGTCCTGGAGGAGCAGCGCGACGACGCCGTGCGCCGGAACGTCGTATACCGTCAAGTTTCTCACTGCGGTACCATTGTCAGTGTGCGTCCAGAGGTCCTGAGTGCAAGATGAGCGCCGTTGCTAATGAACGAGTCGAGGTCTAGAACCTACCCGGACGGAGTATTGCCTTCCGGCTCGAATCCAGGGAGACTCTGTCAGGTTAAAGAACATGGTCGCAGGTTCATCTAAGGTGTTGATCTGCTCTGCCTTAGCAATGCAAGATGCAGACAAGGATGAAACCACCCACAAGCATGAAGACCGTGCCATTCTGGCTGTCACCGCTCCAGTACTGTGCGGGGTGGGTTGCATTGCTCACGTAGTCGGGCTAAAGCTATTATAAGTCCGTAGGCCAATATATGCAAGTGCATATTTGCTTACATTGATACCCCATCGGAAGGGCGAAATGCTCGTACCCACGACGGGGTCCTGGTTGATGGCGATAATTTCAGGGTTGGTGATGATCTCGAGGGATTCCTTGCTTGCTGACTCCAACTGAACAGACTGCATCACTATGCTTTCAGATTCACGAGAAAGCACGTACATCGAGACTAATAAAGAGGGGGGATTTCATAAGAGCCCAAGCGGTGAAATGCGTCTTCGCTTCCTCGTACGATAGATCGCCGTTCCCGCTTGTGGTTGACATGAGACGTAGATAATGAGACACTAGATGTGTGACTCACACTTCGAGCTAGGAAAATGTGAGGCTGAGTTCAGTGGTGTAGGCAGGATTACTCACTATATCCATATCATTGCGACCGTAAAAATCGGTGGCCCAGGTATGGAAAGAATTTCTAGAAAACGGTTTCAGAACGACTTAAACGAAGGGCAGGTAGAGCTGCTGACTGATTGATAAGGTTCGCAATGGACGACCAAGATGCGTCTAGGGGACTCGGTTAGGCGGCGATCACATTATACTAGGAACATACCAATATCACTCGTTGTCTGACATGCAACGTTTGTTATGAACGCGGACAAGACATTGTTAAACCACCTACCCGCCAGCTTTGACCATACTTCTTTGCCCACCACCACCCTTGTTGCTAATTGAATACATGAACATGAGTACACCGACTTAGGCAGAGTGTGCATAACCATACCCTTCCCCACTGAGATATCGACAAGAATAAAGGTGGTTTGCCAGAAGACTCGGCGAGATCCTTGATGGCGTTCGCCATACGTTCGAACCCTGTATGGCAGCCATCAGCTCGACACTTGAATAATCAAGGTTGTCATGGACAAACTCACGGCCCATAATATTATGCCTTGTAATATTGTCGAACGGCACGCCACAGTTGTCATACCTGCAGAATCGAAAGTCAGGGCCACAGCTTCGTCACACAGGCCGAGCATACACACTTGAGATAATCAAAGCCCCAGTCTTGGAACAACTTTGCATCTCTATGAAAGTATTAAAGGACTCGTTTGCTCAAGAAGGGGATAAAGCCTACCTTGCTTCGTTCTGATACGACCCAGGGTATACCTGGCAAGTAAACCATCCCGAGTCACTGTACTGTTACGCCGAGCATTAGAGGCGAAAGAGGACAGGTAAATCGGATCTTACAATCCCTATTTTGCTGCATGAACCTCTGCATGAGCGCTATACATCAGTGAGGTGTACTGATGGACTCACAAGCCCAATTCATGGACCTGGTCCGTCAACGCTTTCATTCCCGAGGGGAATCTGGCCGCGTCTATAATAACGTCATATCTCCGTCTATACCACATCGGAATCAACGCACTCGCGACAATATCCCCAGCGGAGCTCCGTTTCTTCTCCGAGTAACAATCATCGACATTGATGTGATTATACCCCGCATCCTGAGTTCCGGAGATGAGTATACACAATGTCACACACGACGCTGTTGGATACGAACCGCAAGACCGAGGGATGTCACCAATTTAGCCGTCTTGACGATGAGCGTCTCATTGATAGCACACTACCAGAACAAACATGAAATCGCATCACACATTTTGAACAACAACCACTCACATAGTATGCATTCCAAGCTAATAGTGATTGAGCACCCTGCGACCAGTACGATCGGATGACTTACTGTTATACCCCATGACTGTGAGGGTGAATGTCAGATACCGCGCGCACCACACAGCTGTCAGGCTCACCTGGAAGCTTCCCGATTCTGTGAATCTCGCTCGTGGGATGCGCATACTTGCCACGATAGACGAAGAAGGTTGACAATCCCAAGATCGCAGCGAGAGTGAATGTCAGAACACCCCAGAATGGACCATTTGACTTGCGTCGTGTCGGTCGCGGCTGCGCTGCATATCATGTAACAAAATCGGTCAACCTTGTTTTTGGCATATCGACAGAGTCCCCCGATTCACAGCGTCCACGAGGGACCATGATCGAGGAAAGCACACTCACTAGCACTGAGCAAGGGCGTGCTGGATGTAGGCAATATCTCAGGCTGTTGTGCAGGTCCTGGCTTCGCAGTCATCGTAGAATGCGTTCACTGCCAGGTAGTGACGAAGAGAGATAGAAGACGAGTTGCTGTGGGGAAAACCTCCGCAATACACATGTCGGGCTCCTTACCGAGCCATAATTAGACACCGACTCGGAGGTAGGATCCGGTAGACCTCAGCAGTTTCACCTTTTCTTAGAATACACCGCAACACATTTTAAATTGTCGCAAGCAATAGTTATCAACATGTTTTCAAATTGAGTATCCCAAAAGTACCACTGTCTAGTAATACTTGGTTCCATTCTCAGCTGTGCAGTATGTTGCTGCTTCACCAGCGCAGAGTGGCCAGAGACCCGCAGGTTCGTCACCAGCATCCTGGAGCAAGAGAGCAGTAACGCCGTGAGGAGCCACACCGGCCGCGGTATAATTGCGCACCGCGGTGCCATTGCTGGTGTGTGTCCAAAGATCCTAGAGTGGCATCTAAGAACCGCAAAGGTGGTGGGATCAACGAGATCTGACTACGCACCCTGACAGCATACTGGCGGCCGGCGCGGATCCATGGGGATTCGGTCAGGTTGAAGAAAAGATCAGTGGGTTCGTCGAGGGTGTTGATCTATTACCGAGAGGATCAGTTGGACTCCATCATCCTGTAGCACCGTACGCTTACAAGCATGAATACTGTTCCGTTCTCACTCGGACCACTCCAAAATTGGGCGGGGTACGAAGAGTTGTACGTCCAATCAGGCTATAACCGTGTGTAAGAACGTCGCCCAAGCAATGTAGAAGAGCGACCTACGTTAATGCCCCAGCGGAAGGGCGAAATGCTCGTACCGTACACCGAGTCCTGATTGATGGCGATAATCTCGGTGTTCTTGAGGATATCAAGCGTCTCTGAGCTGATAGTCGCAAGCTAACAAGTCGATTCAATACAGAGTGCAGTTGAGGCTATGCATGCATAACTCACGTTGGTACCAATTAACAACGGGGCTTTCATGAGCGCCCAAGCCGTGAAATGGGTCTTTGCTTCATCGTAGGTGAGGTCTCCGTTTCCTACTTCAAGCTGATTTTTGTGTGAGTAATCCATATCAGGAGTGTTCGACAGGGGGGTAAGCACCATATCGGGGTCGTTGCGTCCATAAAAGTCCGTGGCTTGCGTGATGAAGGAAGCGCTAATGGGTTTTTCGATCTCTTTTCGCTACAGGCTATGCAACGGGAAAGCTTACGCATTGATAATTGCCGCGAGGGAGCTCCAGTAAGGTCCAATGTCGTCATCAATCTAATCAAGTCATGACACAGTTATGATATAACCTGCGCCTGGCTCGAGTTAGTACTCACCCTCCAACTGTGACCCATGGAAGCACCCCATCTGCAGCGGCAGAATCAATTTGTGAATGACAAAAAGCTTGATTTGGACTTACAGCCAAACTTGACTCTAAGAACCACATATAAGCGGAACGCTACAAGTTCACATATATTTCACTCACCCATCCCCAATCGCACAAGCTGAACGTGAAGGTAGTTCCAGTCTGTTTAGCAACCGTAGCCAATGCATCTACCATTCGTTGGTACTCTATATCATGTTGTGATGGGGTGGTAGATGCCCAAATTGAACAGAATACTCACTGCCAACCATACCCTCTCGAATCACATCATCGAAGGGAACTGGAAGAATGTCAATGTTGTGGCAACGATACGCAGAGTCCCCTGATCACTAACTAGCGCAGTTATCATACCTGCACAGAAAAGAATCAGTGATATGTCGGGAGTGAAACAAGAGTGATAACACTCACTTCAAGAAGTCAAAACCCCAAGATTGGAACGTGAGAGCATCTTGTTCCTCGTGCATGAAAGAACCGGGGTATCCTTGGCACGTGAACCAGCCGGAATCAGAGTACTGGGCGGAGATTAATCAATCAGATAGCGTGACCTGATCAGGCAACTTACGATGCCAGCATAACTACATAGCACCGATGAGCGTTTCGTCGCTAGAACAAGATCGTTGCACTCACAAGCCCATCGAGTGCAGCTGATCAGTAAGATTGTTCATGCTTGGGAAGCGAATAGGATCTAATACCATGGGAATCAGCGGGCCGAGTCCATGAATACTAGATGCCACGCGGCAAGCACAGACTAACCAGCAAGGACTTCGCCTGTGGAGGTACGGTTCTTGCTTGCCCAGCAATCGTCCAAGTTGACGTGATTATAGCCAACATCCTGAGAGAATTTGAGCTGGTCTGTCGGGTGGTTAGATCCAAGCAACCTCACCAAAAGACCATAATCTGTCATGTACTGAGCAGTTTGAATTATGAGGGTCTCATTCACGTTGCACTAATTTGATATGACGGATAGATATTAGCGTGAGACGATATGTAGTCATCACACATAACCCACCTCAAACACATTCCAGGCTGCGGAGGATGACTGGGTCAGGTCCGTGGCTAAAACCAGAACGCCACCCACCATTGTAGCCCATCACTTGGTGGCAATCAGCATCTATGTGAACTCACGACAGTGGGTCGATCAGCTTACCTGGAAGCTTGCCAACGCCATTGTTCAATGCTGTCACAGACGACGCAGCGAAGAGAATACCAACGACGGCTCCCAGAGTCTTGAAAGACGGTGGCATTTCGAGACACGGGCGGTATGATTTCGTACGCAAGAGCTCAGCTCCACACCCTTTTAAATCCTACATAACGACGCAATCGGAACACTGAAACCCCTGATGGGCCATTCTCGTGACTGATGAAGAACGTACCTTGTGATACTTGCGCCAATAGGTTAGAACCTCTGCCGAAAGCTTCTCTACTTGACTGAGCAAAGCGTCTGCCATTTATAGCGCTACCATGGAGCATCTATATGACCTCAGACATGCGAGCTCCGCAATGGATAATTGGAACCGGTCAATGATTGAAAGACGAATATAGATCCGAGCTCCGTGTGCCGACTTAGCCGTGCATGTGAGGGTGTGAAGCTACTTTTAGGGGACCAACACTGAGAGCAGTGAGTGCTGATAGTATAAGCACGACTGCACTTACCTCGTTCGCAACCTTCAGCACATGCATGGAGAAGGAGCCCCGCACATGCACCACAGCCAATCCATCTCGTGTCAAGGTACTCATTACCTGATGACCGCCCCACTATGATATCACTGGTACTTTAAGGGTTTGAGGAAGCGGGCCGTCAAGGCGTCAGATGACCTTGGTAATGGAATCACCATGTGCACCGGCAGAGAAGCCCATCGTTCAACGTCAACAGTGTCTGTCATTCAATGATACACCTCGGCTACTATGGCGGCGTGGTGAACCGCCATCATGTGCCTACAGGGCATGTCAAACGAACTTGAATCTGTACTAGTAGACAATAGTTGGTTGAGGGTCAATCAAACAAGTCCAAACACGATCTGTGGCACGAGCTGTCGGGTGCCGCATATCGCTCGACCATCGCCATCATGAAGCTCGTCAGGTAAATATCTTTCTGTGGTGTGCGTTCTCAGGCTTTAACCTGACCCCAAAGCTGGCCTTCCCCATTTCGCCCTTGGAAAAGCTGAGAAAACATGTCGCTGATGCCCATTTTCTTTGATTTATCACATCAGGTTCTTGATGAAATTGAACAACGAAACCGTCTCCATCGAGCTCAAGAATGGATCAGTCGTTCACGGGACCATCACTGGTGCGTTTATCGCCGTCGTTGCGTCCATATGTGTCAACGCTAACCCCTCTGCGATAGGCGTCGACATGCAGATGAATACACACCTCAAAACCGTTAAAATGACAACACGTAATCGCGATCCTGTTTCCCTCGACTCGCTCTCCATTCGTGGAAACAACGTTCGCTATTTCATTCTCCCCGATGCACTTCCTTTGGACACTCTACTTGTCGACGATGCACCAAAACCAAAAGGAAGGAAAAAGGAGGACGCTCGTGGGCGGGGCCGTGGTGCTGCAAGGGGAATCGAGCGGGCACGCGGACGAGGCAGAGGTCGTGGGCGGGGACGAGGATTCTAATCGACCCTTCGACCACTGCGGCCCAAAATTCAAAAGAATGTTGTAGGAATGCCTGTCGCTCATTTCACGTTCTCCTGTTGTTAATACCTTTTAAAATATCGTTCCAGGCCACGGAGAGCTTGGCTTGTATCTTTTACTGTTGTCGTTTTTTTTTCCGCTATCAAAGATTGAACTTGTCCACACTGATACGCCAACCATGAGGTGGCTGTGTTCCCTATTCTTGTTGATGTTTCTCAAGAGGTTCGCGTCGACGTCGACGGGGACACTACCTCTGACTATTCGCCAACTTTTGGCCTCGGGACAAGATTCTGCTAGCAAAATCCATGTCCATGGTTGGGTCAAGTCTGTCAGACGCCAGAAAAACGTTACGTTCGCAGTGGTCAACGATGGTAGTTGCGCTTCAGGGCTCCAGACAGTCTTGAGCAATAGCCTGAGCACCAATTTTAATGGGTATGTCTGCTCTCCGTGATCCCGGTCCCCAAGGATGCGTTTCCTTCTGCCTTTGACACGTACAAACCTTTCAGTTTGACCAACGGTGCGAGTGTGCGCATGACGGGAACCATCGTAGCTAGTCCAGGGGCTGGTCAAGCACAGGAACTACAAGTGGACTCGCTAGAGATACTCGGCGAGTGCAACCCAGACGTCAGCCTCAGGTGTTTGACCCTTGGTTCTCCCGTTCGCTCACGCTTGTCTTTAGGCATATCCGATCCAGAAACAAGCCCTCACGTCGGAGTACCTCCGAGACCATGCCCACTTGCGTCCCCGGACAGACGCGAATGCGGCCACGCTTCGTCTTCGCAACTCGCTCGTCAAATCTCTCCATGCCTTCTTCGAGGTACGTTCCACACCCGAGCAAAGACCCTCTGCTCACCTCATCCTGCCGCTCACCAAAAGCTACACAGAGACAAGACTTTTGCTACGTACACACCCCCATCCTCACCTCCAGCGACTGCGAAGGCGCAGGGGAGACCTTCCGTGTGACACCCTCGTCTGCGGCTGCACCATCTCAAGAAACATCCACACCAGAATCCACATCGCCAGGTCTCCACGACGAGTTCTTCTCCAAACCAGCCTACTTGACGGTATCCTCCCAACTCCACCTCGAGGCCCTCGCATCGTCACTCGCCCGCGTGTACACGCTCTCTCCGTGTTTCCGCGCTGAGCGGTCACAAACGAACCGACATCTCGCCGAGTTTTGGATGCTCGAGGCAGAATGGGCGTGGACGAAAGAGGTTGGCGACATGTGTGGGCTCGTCGAGGCCTGCGTCAAGGACGCACTGGGTTCCGGACGCGACGAGCGCGCATTGCTCGCGAAAGGGATAGCTGGACAAGAGGAGAGGGCCAAGAGCCTAGAGACTGCCGCAACTTCTGAGTCATGGGCACGAATGACTTACACCGAGGCGATTTCCGAGCTCGAAAAGTACCACACGTCCGCCGCGTCGCGGGCCCGTCCATTTACGTTCGAGCCAAACTGGGCCCATGGACTGCAGAGCGAGCATGAAAAGTGGCTTAGCGAGGTACTCATCAAGGGACCGGTGTTTGTCACAGACTACCCGAGCATTTTGAAGCCGTTTTACATGCGGATGAACGACGACGAGAGAACGGTCGCATGCTTCGACCTTGTGGTACCATTCGTTGGGGAATTGGTTGGTGGATCACTGAGGGAGGAACGTTTAGAGCCACTCCAGCAGTGTATGAGTTCTCATGGGCTGGATCCCGCAGGAGAAGAATACGGCTGGTATGTGGATCTCAGGAGGTACGGAAGCGCACCGCATGGTGGTTTCGGGATGGGGTTGGAACGACTAGTCAGTTGGGTGAGTGGAATCGAAAACGTACGCGAGTGTATAGCAATGCCGCGGTGGGCCAAGAGGATGCTGCTCTAGTTTACACATACCCACTACCAGTGTTCAACCTCGTTGGCTACTGAGTATATGGTAATTGTCGTTATCCATCAAGGATTATTGGTATCAAGGAAATCGATCCCGAAACCGCGAAACAATTGTCCAAAGATAAGCAGCAACAGGTGAAACCGTCCGTTCGTTAATATTATTGCCAAAAAATTAGGCAAGGTCCGCGAAACCAACACGAGTATTGGCGACATCAAAAATGGTGTAGACGTTTTCGAGGAAGATATCGCCAATGATCCAGTACGCTTTCAGACAACAGCGTCAACGAACATTCGCGTACTTGAGAGGTAAGATGCACATACCACTCCCTCCGCCGGCAAGACCAGCAATGCAATCTGTCGAGCCCGAGGAAACCGGTCCGAAGTTGAATGTGGAAGACGAAACAGTGAAGTTGCGAGAACCAAATGTCAATGTTGGTGCGAGCGAACCGACAGTGTCACATGGGACTGATCATGAGCAAAGCGTGAGTGGACGTCCTGCGCCGAGCCACACGAGACATACCACTCCAGACCCCACCTCCAATCTCAGCGGAAGGCTTTGCGCCAGTGACGTTGGCGTAGTAAGCTTGAGCAATGCTGTCACTCGTGATGATCAAGGTCGTTCCCGTGTCGACGATTGCCTGTGCGTAGGAAGTCTCATTGACCACAACTACATCTGGAGTACTATTCAAGCCAGGACGAGTAAGGCCAGTAAGGGGGATTTGCCAAAACGCCGCGGGAGATACATTGATATACTCTGTCGTTGACGCTTGATACATGTTCGTGTTAGTCCCGCCTATAGTGAGTTCACTCTTGCCGGATGCAGAGGAAAGGGCGAAACCGAACACTCCCTGCGCCACGGCACCATTGGAGACCATGGTCTGGAACACAGGCGAAGTGCCGAAGACAGATATCGGAGGGAAGCCCATGCCAAGCAGTCCGTCCGGGCGAAAAGTGGGGCTCTCGAGCGCCGGGGAATAAGTCGTGGCAGCACCAAGAGTCTGGTTCACAGCCTGGACATGGGGTGATAAGTCAGATGGACTCTAGCAACGTGACGCAGTAAATGCGCTAGGCAGTACCTCATATCCACCCATGTACACGTTGTCCGCATACTGCGTGCCATTCACATTGGAGCCACCCGAGTACGCCAACTGGAACGTCCTGGCAAGATCAACGGAAGTCGAAGAGGCTGTGGGGTCGTATCGTGTATGTCCATCGCAAGTACTGTCGCAAGCTTGATGCGGGAGGATTAGGTCTGATGAACCGGTGTCGAAGTCGACTTTAAAGGGAACCAAGATATAGGTTCAGCGATACGAAGTAAAGGAGCTGAGAGTACCTGTAAAGTTCTGTGGGGGAGTACCAACACTAATGGTACCCATCCACATGTTGGAAGTAACCTCGGAGAGGGATATGTCATTTCTCTTGGTATGACGACCTCGTGGAACATGACTGGGTGAAGTGGGATTACCCAGTGCCACATTCAGCGGATCAGAAGTAGCATCCCTCTTTCGCCGCCGTTTTTCCAGCTTGCCTGCCGGCAGGGTTGTTCCAACGCCAATGGCCTTTTTGCCAGCTGCCAAAATCTTGGTACCGATTGCGGAGGTTGCTTGTGCCAAAGGATGGGGGAAACCTGTGTTCGATTCGTACGCAGCAAATGCGGTGCGATATTTCCTTGATACGACAAGGTTAATTCACAAAGTAAATACCAAGATATCGAAAACAAGATCGAGGACCATTGTCACCTCACAACCTCTAACGGCCACTTTGTTGATATTGTACCAAGAACCGGAAACAATGATAATATAGACATGCACGAGACAACTTACATCGCAACGCTGGCTACATGAGTCTTGAGGAAATCTTTGTTGACATAGCCGTGGGTGATGAACGATTTCCGTTCGAGGGGAACTCGAATCACATTTTCATTGAGCTGGTCTGTTGCAGTTGATATGGACGAAAGGGAGAGTAGAGCGAGAAGCGTGGCAAAGGTCGGCGTAAAGCGCATTGTGAAGGATAGTAAAGAACGGCGTCGAGACCACCTATAATGTAACAGTGATTAGTTGAAGAACAACTTACTACATTACTACATCCTCGCGGCTCATTAGTACGGTGCCCTTTTGGGACAGTTTGCAAAGTAATAATTGTGGCTGTGTCAAAACAGCTAAACAACTGCCTGAATAGGACTTGCTGAGTTTCTATATCGTGGCGCTTTCGCTATTTTCCGTTCGTCGTTTGTTTCCGTTACAGTCGTGATTCGGAGGTTTAAATTGTTTGGAGGTCGATAGGCGACTGAGGTTTCGAGTCGGGCGTAATTCCTGATTGTACGCCAACTTTGACTTTGAGCGCGTCGTGGGGCGGAGGACCTTGAGTGTACGTAAATCCAAGGAGATGAATATCAGTCGATCTAGTCGTGATTAAGTAATATTTCCGTGTGGATCGCACAGTTGTTGTCGGCCCTTCCGACAACTGGTATACTTACCACAGTGCGTTCTGACTTTACGATTTTATCGGGCGAAAGAAGATACAACTTTTGGTATGATGCAAACTACATAACAAACGAGATCAGAAGGCGGGCTCCTCGGCATAAGAGTCGGCTTGGAAAGCAGGCTCCTGGGCATAAACAGGTTCTTCCGCTGCGGGTGGAGGAGCAGAGACGACGGCAGGCTCTCTTGATTCGGATGAAGGCTCGGAAACGATCTTGTCGACCGGAGGCTCCAAGATTTGGACGGAATCGGGGAGGGGCTTCCTGGGGCCCACTTGGCCTTCAGGATCCCAGCCCTTCATGCTGAGCAGGTGGTCAGATATGTTCCGTATGCGTATAGCACCGAGCCTACATTTTAACTTTGATACCGAGGACACCCTGCTTCAGCAGCACGTGTCGCACGGCGTGATCGACAAAGTCACGAGCGGGTTGACCAGAGTGGATCATGAACCCGTCAGTGAACTTCATGGACTTGGCACGGGCAGCACGAAGTTTGCCGGAAACGACAACTTCGCATCCCTTGGCGCCAGACTCCATAACGAAACGAAGGACACCATAACAAGCTCTACAATTCAGATTAGATGAAAAGCCGGTACGCATTGCCATGGACCTGCCTCCTAACAGCAAGACCACCGAGGAGCTTGTATCGCAAACTCTCACACTGCGCAATTGCAGAGAGTCCACGGTGCTGCACCTTTTCGGCGTACAATTCGAGAGAGTTTTCGGGGAACTTGAAACGCTTTTGAACGAGCGCAGTTAGCTCGCGGATGCGGCGAGCCTTTTCGCCAAGAACTTCTTGAGTGTGAGTGGCACGGATGATGATCTGACGAGGATATGTGGGTATTGCGGGGATAGAATGAGTGATATAAGTACCTCGGTGCGTGCATGGGTGACACGGACATCACAACCAGAGTAACCTTCCTCGGCGAGTTCACGGGTGAAGAATTCGTTGAGTTCGGCGCGGAAAACACCGTCTGCGACAAACTTGCGCTTTTTACTGATTTGAGCAGACATCTTGAAGAGGTGGCGAGTCTGTGGACGAGGAAGATAAGCCCAAAGGCACCATCTGAATCGAAGGGCCGCCATCCATCTCAACGAGCCACGCCTCCCAGGATAGAGTATAGGCCAACATCAAGCATGCATCAAGCCCATCGAGGAGAAGGCACGAACCTTGTGGAATGCACGTCGTTGACGCCGGGCGTGGTGTTGAGCTCGACACCGTCATATGTGCACCTCTGCCTAATCTAACTTCGAGCTCCGCTTCAAACCGCCTACCATTTTGATTGTGCCCCTAAGTTGTAATTTCCGGGGTGGGCAAGCCTTGCACAACTCCAACTGTGCACAAGACAGCAGGTAATGTGACACCGAGTGTGTAGTCGTAAACGAGGGTAGCTGTGTTTTGTTTGCATTCATTCACCCTGCCCCATGGTGACTTATAAACCACCTATGGATCCGCCGAGAGGTCTAACAAATCCCCCGCTTGCTTGAACTCGAAGTAGGTAGAGTCCCCCCTTCTACCGCGGGGTCTAACTCCTCTTCAGGTCTTTCTTATCATGAACATAGTGTTCGCTGGAGAATGCGGCACTGGAAAAAGTTCTCTCATTAACCTAATTATCGGCCAAAACGTCGCAAAGACTTCCAACGACACGACGGCATGCACTACAGAGGTTCGGTCGTACAAAGTGTCTATTGACGGATACAATCTGAAGCTTTGGGATACACCCGGCCTTGGCGAGGGCTCTACGACACGCACGAACACTCGTTCGTCGGAGGCGTTGGTCAAATCACTCCGCCGGATAAAAAACAAGGGAGAAATCCATCTCCTTGTATATTGCATACATGGAAGTAGAGCCAAGACGGCGCTCTTAAAACACTACGAAACTATCCGTGATGCCCTTCCTCCTACAGTTCCTATTGTTGCCGTCGTCGCACGCCTGGAGAGATACCAGGATCGCATGGAGGATTGGTGGTCTAACAACGCGCGGGAGCTAGTTGGTCTCGGGATGAACTTCGCCGATCATGCCTGCATTACCGCGGTTCCGGATTGTCATGGACTACCTTCTTCGTTTCGCGAGCGTCTCGTTTATTCCCAAAGAGCAGTCCGCGACCTGATTCGTCGGAACTACCCCTCACAATTACCTCCGGTCAGATTTCCCTCATCTCCAAACCCAGCCATACGTGGACAAAAGGTAAGGGCTGCTTCGTACTGTTCCTCGAGAGCACCGTGACACTCAAAAATGGGTTACTGACCACGAAGGAATCTGAAGATGCTGGCTCACGAACCATGAACATGCAGATAACCTCTCGTCGACCGCGAGCAACCATGCACCTACAAAGAATCCCTACATCATTATTTGCCTAGGTGCAGGCAACCGCAATCATCTCGTTCTTTGCGCATCTTCATTAGGTGTAATTGTAGCCCCGTGTTAAAGTGGGAATCATAAAAGGATCTTATTTATAGGTACATCTCTTCCACTCCATGCAACGCAGATCGATGCTATCGCTTGCCGCTTCGTTAGTCGCTTCAGCCACTTGCACACTAGCCACAGCGTAGACTTTGACTGGGATAAATCGTCACATTGATTCGTGCAACAAAGAGGTCACATAATGAACTTATTCAACTTCGTAGCAGTAAGGAAATCCATCAAACATGTTTTGTAGTTTCCCAGAAAATAAATTGTGAACAATTAAGGCAGTTTTTGAAAAGTTACAAGTATGTGGTAAACGATAGTAGTTTGTGGAGGAAAAGTGCGCTCGGTACAAAGACCAGATAGACGATGCGGGGTATACATAACGGACTAAACAAAACAACTTGTACGTTCCGTGGTTCCAGACGGCTGCAAACAACCCCCCATAAGACGACCGATACAGTAAGGAAGGGGAAGAAGGGCATACCTTGGTATATGATGACAGATCAGGCTTAGTCGGAAGTGCTTCCAGTTTGAGTGCTCGAGCCAGATCCAGTAAAAGGACCGGCAGCACGAGCTGCTGCTGCTGCGGCGGCGGCGGGACTCGAGGGAATGCCATTGCTTCCCGAGACGGTTTTGCCAGCACCACTGGCCTGTTCAGTGGCACCACCGGGGGTGAATGTATCAACAACGTTTTCTGTGCCAGATGCACTTCCGGTGGTGGCGCGCGAAGGATAAGTGCCATGTGTGATGGGATTGGTAGTAGGGAGGTGGCCACCAACAGCAGACTCGGCCTCGCTACCCGCTTGAGAGGCAGCACCTGTTACATCGCTCGGAGGGGATGGAACAGTAGAGCGGCGGCTCGGCATAAATGATCCAGATGCCGAGCCAGAAGCAGAGCCTGGCGGATGGACATTATCAGCGCTCTCACTACCACTACCAGCGGCACTAAAGGATCCTCCTGGGGTACTCGCTGAGCCGCCAGTAGAAGCACTTCCGACACCTTGCGAATAGACAGCGTTGCCGCTCTCACTTCCAGGAGCAGTGAAGGACCCGCGCGACCCATCCTCTGAGACAGATACATCATTAGCTCTGGTAGAAAGTGGCATGGAGGACGCCGCAAGGGCGAGCGCGAGAGATACAAGAGCGATAACACGCATGTTTGAAGTTGAAAGTAACGACTGTGGGTGACAACGAATGTGGAAGAGAAGTGAGGATGAACACAGAAGAAGTGCAAGGGAATACTGCAGTAGACAATGACCTTTAAGTATATCCTGCTATTCGGTTCGGAGACATTGGATGATGCTTCGGTAAAACTTCCTGCGCATCGGACGTAAGGAGCTACGTATCCTCAAGGCTTGAGCCGATTTTGGTTTAACGAGCTTGGTCGTATCAATGTTCAGCTCGGAGGTCAAGGTATTGCGATACAGACTCTCGGTGATTTTGAATTCTTCTATTTGTTCGACTTGAACGCGCCGGCCTCGACAACATGCTCGCACAGAGCACAGTTCAAAACGATCATTGCCACAGGGCACATAAAGTTCTGCATGGGATAGAAACTCTGCCATGGGATGGCGCAATAATTCTAACAAAAGAACAAGCGAAAGAACTCACTTTATGCTTCCTGGTACGTATTAATTGTGACCACTTCTCTTCTCGTACAAACGACAGAATCAATGTTGAAACGCGCTCGTGAGCAAACGCTTCAAGGATCGTATACGGGCCATGATTCACCCGGTGAGCGGACCTGATGGAACGGAACTTGACAGTCAGAAACAGAAATTGTAGATGTGACTGAGTAGGCTTGTATACTCAATAATTGGTCGGAGCTTGACAGTTTTTGAATGGCCAGGGACAGATCGATTGACGCTTGACGTTTAAGTATAAGTCACTGAAGATGGATTTCAAGTTCGAACTTGCCAGCGCTGACAGGTTCGTGACACCATCAAAGTTCCTTCCACTCTATTCCCTCCTGCTGTGACCCGCGCGTGCCAGAGGAGACGTGTCTTCTCGTGCTGATATCGTCAGCTGGGCTTCGAGTTGACGACACTAATCGAATGACGGGTAACTCCGAAGCAGAGAACATTGCGCACATCTTTTTGGAGTTCTGGCATTATCTCCAAGCTGGATGCCAACCCCGACTGAACAGCGTAGGCACACCGCAACGTCTGTCGGAAACGTTTAGCGCTTTCACCATTCAGAATTAATACTAGTAACGAAAGCATGGAGACTCCGTACTCGAAGCTTGAACGCCAACCAACGTTAACTGTCGTTCCAAGCATGTGACGCTATCCCCTTCTGGGTCTACACTCGTTTGCTGAAGAGTCTGGAGTACTTCCTGCCCAACTCCGGGCCGCCGTCCCGACGGACTCCGCGCCCACAATCTATAAATCCGGGGTAAAGGAGAGTGTGGAAAACAAGGCAACGATATCAATTCCTTCCGATCCCCCACTCACACCGCGGGACTGTCGAAAATCTACCTGTGGACCACCATGTCTCGAAAGATCACCCACTTCGAAACGCACGGTAGGGTCATACTTGCGCCCTGAAGCATTGTCCTTGTTCATGTGATCGGTGGACAGACGTTCGTTTTCCGACGTCGCTATCAGGAGATGGGACAGATGCAATGTAAGTTCGTCACGAAACGCCCTCTATAGCCGATGTTGAGTCCGGTGGCGTCGTCAGGAATACCGAGTGTGACTACTCGTCTGCCTACATCTCCATATTCACAGATGGAGAATCCCCACTGGCTGGACACGGCATGACATTTACCATTGGTCGTGGAAACGAAATCGTGAGTTGGACTGCCTGCTTCGTTTGTAGGAGACCTCATGCCATCCTCAGGTCTGTCAAGCAATCGCAGTGCTTGCAAACAAGCTCGTCGGTCGTGATCCAGAGGATCTTTTCAAGAGTATGGGGAAAACTTGGGATTGGTTGTCTTCTGATCCTCAGCTGCGATGGTGGGTGTTTACTGTTTGAAAGATCGGATTCAGCACCGTGATACGGAGCTGTGAAGACTGACGTGCATCTAAAACAGGATCGGCCCCGAGAAGGGTGTCATCCATATCGCAGCGGGCGCTGTGAATAATGCACTGTGGGATATGTTCGCCCGTGCCCGAGGCAAACCTCTCTGGAAGCTTGTGGTAGACATGACACCGGTGAGACCTGCTCTCCGCTGCAATCCGTCTTACGAGAACACTTATCAAAGCTATTTTCGTCAGGAAGAATTAATAGACGCAACCGCATTCCGCTACATCACAGACGCCATCACACGTGACGAGGCCATCGCTCTCCTCAAGACCAAAGAAGCAGGGAAGAAGGACCGGGAAACTACTGTCAGAGAGCTTGGGTAAGCAGCTATCCCACCAACCTACTACCCTGCAGTGTCTGACAAGTTCTCAGATACCCCGCCTATGTCACTTCCGCTGGCTGGCTCGGTACGATGGCTAATCTTCGTGAAACGAAGCTCGACTGATCTTTGAGTAAATGTATAGGCTATTCGGATGAGAAGGTTGCGCAGCTCACAAAGGAGGCCGTCGCTGCTGGTTTTAACCACTTCAAAATGAAAGTTGGAGCTGATGTGGAATCTGATCTCCGCCGTGGAATGATCATCCGCTCTATCATCGACGACCCGCAGTACCTCCCTCCCGGCTCCAAGGGCCGTGATCCGAATGGTCCTGAGCTCCAGGGGAAGAACGCGGGTCCAACCGGCGCCGTGCTCATGATTGATGCCAACCAAGTATGGGATGTCCCTCAGGCAATCGAGTATGTGAAGAAACTCGAGGCCATCAAACCCTGGTAAATAGCCTTGCCGCTTTTCGCGAGACAATGTGCTCATGTCCATCGCAGGTTCATCGAAGAGCCTACCGCACCGGACGACATCCTTGGCCACGCTGCAATTCGCAAGGCATTGAAGCCTCATGGGATTGGTGTTGCCACCGGCGAGCATGCCCACAATCGCATGGTCTTCAAGCAGCTTTTACAGGCTGAAGCCATTGATGTATGCCAAATCGATTCCTGCCGTTTGGCAGGTGTCAGCGAAGTCCTGAGCGTACTTCTCATGGCCGCCAAGTACGCACACGACCGATGAACGTGTCCAAGCTATGTACTGATGCACGTATCAGATTCGGCGTGCCCGTCTGCCCACACGCAGGTGGCGTTGGTCTATGTGAATACGTGATCCATTTGAGGTAAGGCTCATTGCCAACTCCATTGTTGTCGGGGCTCATTTCATTTACCAGTTTGATCGACTACATCGCCGTCTCCGGAACGATGGACCGTAATGTCCTTGAGTTTGTGGACCACCTCCACGAGCACTTCCTTTACCCTTGCTCGATCAACTCCAAGGGCCGTTACAACGTACCTTTGAATCCGGCTGAGGGTTACGGGTGCGAATCTCTCTTCTCTGGGTGCATCACTGGTCTAAAGTATTGGCGCACTCTGCAGTATCGAGATGCACAAACAAAGCATCGCGGAGTACGAGTGGCCGAATGGTTCATATTGGGTCAAGGCAAAGGGCAGGAAACTCTGAGACGAAGGACACAGTGGGGACGAATCCCTCGATGCTGAACTCTGTATTATTACTTTATTACGAGCGAGGACAATTTGACTCAAGCGCCGCAATGAATCATACTCTGTACCATAGCAATCTCTCGCTGAGAATCCACGTTCCCCTGTAAGGACTCGTACTCCACTGGCATCCGCGGGAAATAACGAAGTCTGCCTTCGGTCACATTGATGGGGGATCGTAGATTAAGAATATTGTCGAACATCAGTAAGTAGAATAGTGAGGAACAACAAACATCTTGTTCACGGCTAAGTTGGACATGTGCTGAATTCGTATAGATATAAAAAAGAACTGCGGAACGCGCAACGGGTGTTACTACACGGGAGAAGCAAGAAAAAAGCGCTACACGTAGATGTATCATCGCAATTCGACCAATCGGAGCGCTAGATGGTTTGGTAACTCCCTGGAATAACACGTAAATGAGCGTTTGATAGTGGCAGATGGAGGGTTTGTTGAGAAACGCACATATCCGCGCCTGCCAATCCCCACTTCCGGTAGCCAAAATGTTGCCCGCGGGGCTGAGGTCTATTGATATCACTGGACAACGTCTCAGATGGCACCGATATGATCCGGTTTTTTGATCACCCACCAGAATTCTTATGCCCCTGGAGCATACACTGCACAGTTGCGCTGTGCGAGTCCCAGAACTGTACACCGCGGTCCTTGGACCCTGAAACAACCCATTGCCCATCGTGTGATACGGCAACGGACAAAACGTAGTCCTGTCGAACACCAAGTAAGTCCACAGCCGATCATCGATCGTTTAACGCACCGTATGACCCATGAAGTTCATGGTGCACTGGCTAGTTTTCTCCAACTCTTTCTTGCCGTTTGCAGTGGCGTCCTTTCGCTTGGCACCATTCACCAAGCCGCTCACGTCCCAATATTTCAGCGTTTTGTCCAAACTGCCGCTCACCAAACCCTTGCCGTCAGGGGTGAAAGCTACGCTGTACACACTGTCTCTGTGCCCCCGCAGCCGCTCGATTAACATGCCGGTGGCGACGTCCCAGATTCGGACGACCGTATCGAGGCTGCCTGCAGCAACAAGTTGTCCATTGGGGGATATGGCTACCGAAGTCACCCCTGCATCGTTATTCAACGAATCAGGATCATTGATCGTGAGGACTTTCGATGAACCATCAACCATATCCCATATTCGAGCTGTTTTGTCGCCCGAACCCGAGACGATAAGGCGACCATCCAATGAAAAGTCGAGAGAGTAAATCTCCTGTTGATGACCATCGAAGACATTACGGATGCGCTTTTTGGCGATATCCCAAATCTGCAAAAAGAATTCAGAAATTCGATCTTCCAAAATGGGGAACTACCTACACGTATTTGCTTATCTTCTGCACCTGTAGCCAGGTATTTACCGTCAGGACTGAAGCATACACTGCGGATATACAAATCTCCAGCTTTCCCGGCGGTCTCGTCAGCAAGGACACTGAAGGGTATGTGAAATGGAAATGACTACTCTAGTATCGGACAGCGGATATATTATTACGCACCACGTCTTCGCGCCAGTTTTGGTATCGTAGATCTGTGCTGTACGATTGCATCCAGTTGCGAGGAATTTTCCGTCTGCGGAGAATCGCACACAGCACACGACACTGTTATGCAGAAATTAGCTACAATCCTGTATTGTCAGTGAGATGGTGCATCGCTTTACCTCTCGTGCATAAGCGTGTGCACCAATGCCACATCAAGCACCCGCTTTACTTTAGGGTTGAAAACTGCAAACCAATCACTACCCTCCTTCTTCAGTTCCGGTGGGACGTTGTGTGGGTCAAGGTCGTCCGGAAACTGACCCCCGTTCGAGGTATTGTTGACCGGAGCTAGTGAGCTCGAAGCTGGGAGTGGCTCGGTAGGGCCGGAGGGTGGCGGATTTCCAGGGCCCGGAGGATATGGTGCATGTGCTGATGGGGGCGGGGGAAGTCCAGGGCCCTGGAAAGTTGGGGGGCCAGCTGGTGCAGGAAGCTTCGGAGTTGGCCCAGGAACAAGAGAGGGGCTATAATGATCTGTTGCAGATAGAGAAGGAGAAAATGGGGTGCGATATCCATGAGGGGGCGGGGAACGCGTGGAGCTGGGAGGAAAATGTTTACCTGGACGGTCACCCTTCATCCGCTCCGTCTTGATGCGCTTCGGGTCACGAACTTCAACAGGACGTTCACGCTCGCGATCGCGTTGCTCACGCTCACGATCCCGAATTTCCCGCTCACGCTCGCGATCAGCACGTTCGCGGTCTTTCTCCCGTTCTCGATCGCGGTCTCGGTCTCGATCACGACCGTAATAGGGGTCGTTGTAGGACCCGGGACCTGTGGCGGGGAGTACTCCAGGTACGGATGCTGGGGGTGCAGGAGGACCGGATGGACCAACTGAAGCGGGACCAACAGCTGGGTGGGGTGGCGGATTTGCGGGGATACCCTGGCGGGCAGCATGAAGTTCTGCTCGCAACCGAGAAAGTTCGTCTTCGTATTGCTGTCGTATTTTCCCGTGCTGAGATTCAAGTTCATAAAGGGACTGGCGGATGATATTCAACTCGTTGATTTGGGACGTTACTGCGAATGTGATGAGATTTTAAGGAGAAAAGGAGTAGAAATACAAAAACCTTTAGACTCGTATTCGTCTCTTTGATTTCTCAAAAGACCCAAATCGGACGTGAGAACATCAAATTCCTGGCGAACTGTATCAAAGGCTTCATTCAACCTAGCGTGAGTATGCTGGTTTGGCCCCTGAGCGGGGGGGCCCGTCGGCTGAAGGCTTCTGTGCTGATTGAAGGTGGAGATGTTAGCTAAATCGAGGGGAGGGTACGGATAGGCGGAAGAAATGACGGTTCAGACCGGTATGAAATTTTGCGCTTGCTGACGCGAGGCCGATATGCAAGGCCGAGGTGGCCAAGGGTAGCAACGAGGGAGTGTGGGGGAATGAAGCGGGGAGGATGAGATGGGGCAAAGAAAAGAGGACTTACATTGTAAATTGTGGAGGACATGGAGGAGGTTGGGAACGTTCGGGGTGGGTGTTGATCATCGCCCTTTATAACAAACGCTGAGTGTTGGACCCTGCACTCGCATTCTTTTCCCACGTTTGGCGTTCCCGGCGGCATGTCCATTTCTGGATTGCTCGCACAGCAGGCACAGTCACGTGCTTAAATCTACATATCGGGTGTTAATTTGATTAAATTTGTCACTTTATTCAAACCCAGCGAAGATGATTATCTCCACAGTTAGCCACTTCGCCGGTGCTCTTGTTCGGTGCTCGCGTTATTCGCCGCGCTGGGCAGAGGTCGTAAGGAGGCCGCGCTAAAGTCTGTGAGATATCCATTCCAACTCCCGAGTCTCATTGTCTCCTTCGCACGGGCCTTTTCCCTGAACCTCGGTCGCTGTTAGCCCGGCCACCGTCGGCCATCTTTCTTAACCCCCGATAGTGTGTTCTCATTCTC
>JBBPSC010000170.1:0-27386 GCA_038093395.1 Baorangia bicolor
CTTTCCTCGTTCAAGACCTAGCAATCCTAGGCATCCTTGTATCAAGACCCAGCGCCCCTGGGCATCCCTGTCTGTCTCTTTGAGACACCTTCGTCCTAGAACCTCGTTATCCTTGCAGCTCCCCAGACGTCGGTCTCTTCGTGAGCATCGCCTGTGGAGTATCCCTGTTGAACGAGTTCCCCTTGGTACGCTTCGCGTAACAACATGGGCCAGAAACCAGCTCCTCAAATATATGCCGAAGCATCAAGCCCTCTGGCCCACGGAGGACAAACTCACGGAAATGATGGCGGCTCGTTTCCGTCCAGGTAACCTCGCCAATACAGCAGCTGACAAGTTGTTTAAACTCCACCAGTCCAATGACCAGCAGATAGAAGATTTTCTTATGAAATGGTTATCTTTATATGAAACAAGCAACTGCGGAGACGCCATGGGCTGTTTTCTGTTGGCAAAGAACATCAAAGAGAAGATCATCCATCAGATCTTCATCAATGAGGACAGGCAAGACACAGTAGAAGAATACGTCAAGGTAATCCGCAAAGTAGGAAATGCTGAAGAAGCGTTTGATTACTGAATCAAGAGCAACCAGGGGCATGCCTGGGGGAACAATGCGCGAAAGGAAAGCTCTAGCAGAGCCTGCACCTATGGCGGCTGTGGTGAGCCTATGGAAATTGATGCCATAAGTAAATGTGGCAAATGTTTCAACTGTAACAGGCCTCACTTGGCAAAAGATTGTGACATGCCCAAGAAGGAATGCAAGGAATGTAAGTTCCTTGGGGGCGGGCATAGCCAAAGGTGCACAAGGTATCACAGTGTCCATGCTGCTAGCAGCAGGGATAGCAAGAGTGAAGATGTTACACTTTTTCCCCTTTATTGTTCTGTTTATCTTGTTACTTCTCAACTTGTCACTCGTACGTGGCGCAGTAGGTCAGCTTCTATCACTTCTGCTTCATTAATCCTCATCGACTCCTCCAATATTGTCATCACTTATCTACTACTGTAACTCCTCTATATGGACTTATCCTCCCTCCGCAGTCGCCTCTTTTATGACGATGAGTTCTCCTACCTTCCATCGCTTTCTATTTTCTTTGTCAGCCTGGTCTGTGTGCAGCCCCTTCTTACTTACTTAAACCAATGCTGTATTGTTTGTATCTCTATTCTTGATCTATGCTAAACAAGCATACCCTCTTGAATCCCCTGGAAGTTTAGCTTCCTCTCCTAAGTCCTTGCCCTTGTCCTCGAGTGTGACCTTTCATTGACACTCTCCTCCTTGTCTAAAGACCTAGTAATCCTAGGCAACCTTGTTCCAAGTCCCAGTGCTCCTGGGCATCCTCATCGGTCTTCTTGAAGACCCCCTCGTCCTTGTGTCTCGTTATCCCTGAAGCTCTTCAGATGTCGGTCTCTTTGTGAGCATCGCCTGTTGAGTATCCTTGTTGAACAAGACTCCTTTGGTATGCTTCGCATAACAAAAGATCAAGAATCTTCGTGGTCCCACCTCCTCAGGTGAAGGACCTTTACCATAGTCACCACGAGTCGCTTTGGGCTATTCCGCAGCAACAACAAAGACAGCGACATCAAAATCCCTGACATAGAAAATCTTGCCACCCCAGAGATCCCTGCCCCACCCAGCTTCAGACAACGTCGAGTCCTTGGACCTCCCAGGTCGTCGACACCACTAGCACCCCCACCCCGAGCATCTACACCCCCAGCATCTCCACCTTGTCCCACTTCGCCAACCATGTCCACCAGAACCCCAGAGCTTAAAGTGGCCCTCCCAGCTGACTTTTCAGGCCAGTCCGATGACGCCCCCCGATGGATCAAGGCCATGAGAGATTACTTCACCCTCAACGCCTCCCTGTACACCACTGATGAAGATAAGATCATGACCACCCTCAACAAGATGAGTGCAGGAAGAGGCACCTCCTTTGCCAAGATGTGGTACGACAAGATGGCCAACTCAGCCACTCCCAACAACGAGAAAACCTTCAATTACTTTGCCTCCAACTTCGAAACCACCTTTTACCCATTTGATACCAAGTCCACTGCTCGCTTAAACCTCACCAGGCTCACTCAGAAGTCCACCCACCTCTCTGATGGAACCACAGATGATGGCTTCCAACAGTACATCACCAACTTCCAGAACCTCGCTTGTAAAGCGGAAATCACCAATGAAGTCACCCTCATGGACCAGTTCTCGATTGGACTAGACCAATGCCTTGTTGGCATGATCCTCTCCATGTCCACCCCCCCTACTACACTCTCCAAGTGGATTGAGCAAGCCAAGACCTTCCACACACAGAAGATACACATTCTCACCCTTAGGAAGGGTCACCTTCAACCCTCGTCCTCTCCTTGCCCTGCAAAGGACCCCAATGCCATGGATGTTGACGCTGTCACCATCACCAAGCTTACTCCTGCTGATCGAGCTCAATGTATCAGAGACAAGCTTTGCTTCCATTGTCGCAAACCTGGCCATAGTGCCCCAAACTGCACCCAGTTCTCCTCCTTCTCTAAGACCCCTCGATGCCCCCAGAACATTTGCACCATGGAAACTTCCCCTCCCAAGGAAGAAACCCCTACCCCACCCTGCTCCCACCTCGATGAGTACATCAACTCGCTCAAAACCTCTGGCAAGAACGAAGAAGAGATCCTTGCCGTTCTCAAAACTTGCTATAAAAAACCATCCGAAGAAATTGCTTCAGTATCCCTGACACGCATTCAGAAGGCACAGGATTTTTAAGAAGGGAAGCTGCCTTGACGTCTCCTTCCCTTTGAAACAACCCTCAAAGCTTGAAGCTCAAAGATTGCACACAGAGGAAAGGCTAAGACGCTAAGTGAGGAGAGGAAGTGGAGAGTACTACAACTGGGACCCTTTGAGGGGAAAAGACCAGAAGAACTAGACTGGAGTTCTTCGGTGCTGTATTGGGGTTTATATACTACAACAGTATTTACCAGTATTGACACTGTATCTACAATATGCAATGCTTTGTCTGCATGTATTGGAATGGAATGGAAGCATAGAAGCATAGCATGAGGCCAACACGCTGTGTGGCAGAATGGAAGACGAGAAGCATACAACATGTGATGGGCATGTATATCAAATAGAAGAGAAGCATGACGTAATAATAGCCGGCACGGTGATGAAGTGAAAGTGTGAACACTGTGACAATGTAAGTGGATCGTAGATCCATGTGAAAGGGTTGAGTGTCCAGACTGACTAAGCAGTCATTGCACGAAAAGATTCTAAGTCCATGAAATGTAAGTGAGCGTTCACGATAAGATAGATGATTAGATCCTTAGGGATCATGTGACACGATAAGATAAGATAAGAAAGAAATTGTGAAGGGGAAAAATGTAGACCTGTAACACCCTTACGATGAACCATGTACTTGTAGCACCAAAGAATGACAGAACCATGTGTCTTTCTATCTTGCTACAAGGAAAGAACCAAACTGTCGAAACCACTGCTCTCATAGACTCCAGTGCCACTGGAAACTTCATCGACCCTTGACTCCTGTCCTCTGGAAACTTCGAAACCTCACCACTCCCCAGCCCCATCATCACCTACAATGTTGATGGAACCCCCAATCAAAAGGGAACCATCAAGAACAACACCTTCGTCCCTATCTACTCCAACTTGTTCTCTGACACTGAAAAACTCATGGTCACTCACCTAAGTCATCCCCAGGTTATACTCGGAATGCCCTGGCTCCAGAAATGGAACCCTTGGATCAACTGGAAGCACTTCACCCTCAACATCGACCCCATCACCCCTGAAGAACCCCTCTACCCCAACTGGTTTGACCCCAACCCTGACCACGAAATTGCCACCCTGTTCACTCAAAGGTATCCCCAAGGGGTTGAGAGGTCTCTTTGTGAGTATCCTCCCTCGAACAGAGCCGATAAGAAACACATCAACAAGGTCACCATATCTACCCAACTCAACATCACTGAAAAACCTAAGAAAGTATCCATCCTGGACTTCTGCAAAGACTACGCCGATGTGTTCTCGGAAGCCATGCACTCCCAACTTTCTCCACACCGATCCTTCGACCACACCATCGAACTCAGAGACACCTTCGCCCCCAAGGTGGCCAAGGTGTATCCCCTTAACCCAGCTGAAAAGGAAGCTTGCAAAGCTTTCGTCGAAGAACATCTGAAAACCAGTTGCATTGTTCCTTCAAAGTCCCCCCAAGCTTCTCCCTTCTTCTTCGTCCCGAAAAGCGATGGATCGCTTTGACCTTGTCAAGATTATTGATATCTCAACTCCCATGTTGTTTAGAACACCTACCCCTTACCACTCATACCCAAGCTCATCGATGATATGAAGGACGCCACATACTTCACCAAGTTCGATATCCGATGGAGGTACAATAACATTCATATCAAGGAAGAAGACCAGTGGAAAGCTGCCTTCATCACCCCCCTCAGTCTTTTTGAATCCACAGTCATGTTCTTCGGCTTTTGCAATGCCCCCAGCACCTTTCAGGCTTTCATGAACCACAACTTTGCAGATATGATCGCTGAGCAATGGCTCAAAATTTACATGGACAACATTGGCATTGCCACCACTGGTTCCCTCTCCCTCCACCATGAACGCACTCGTCGCATTCTCCAACACCTTCAGGAGCTCAAACTCTCCCTGAAGATCTCCAAATGTGCCTTTGATGCCCCCACCATGAAGTATCTAGGCCTCATCATTGAACAAGGGCTTGTCTGCATGGACCCAAAGAAACTCTCTGCCATCACTGACTAGAAACCCCCTACTGTTATGGGTCTAACATTTTTCCCTTCACATTTTACGTTTTATCTTATCTTATCGCGTCACGTGATCCCTTAGGATCTAATCATCTATCTTATCGTGAACGCTCACTTACATTTCATGGACTTAGAATCGTTTCGTGCAAAGGCTGCTTAGTCAGCTTGGACACTCAACCCTTTCACATGGATCTACGATCCACTTACATTGTCATGGTGTTCACTCTTTCACTTCATCACTGTGCCGATTATTATTACATCATGCTTCTCTTCCATTTGATTAACATGCACATCACACGTTGTATGCTTATCTTCTCTTCCATTCTGCCACACAGCGTGTTGGCCTCATGTTATGCTTCTATGCTTCCATTCCATTCTCACACATGTGGACAAAGCATTGCATATTGTAGATACAGTGTCAATACTGGTAAACACTGTTGTAGTATATAAACCCCCAATGCAATGCCAGAGAACTCCAGTCTAGTTCTTCTGGTCTTTTCCTCTCAAAGGTCCCAGTTGGAGTACTCCTTTCACCACTTCTCTTCACTTTATTCATCTTAGCCTTTCTTTGTGCAACCTTTGAGCTTATAGCTTTGAGAGTTGTTTCAATAAGCATGCCATAATTGACTATGGTGGATGACGGGGAAAAGCAAACAAAGTTATTGACAACTGGTACATTCTGAAACTCGAATTGACACAGAGTATCACCCCCAGCATAAGGTACATTGGGGTCACCATCCAATGGACTGCAGACTACTGAGCATGCTCATGTGTCAGAAATCAAGATGCCAGCTGGGTCCACCAACAACAAGAACAATGACCTACAAATCTGCCATTATCTTGATCATGCAGAAAAGTGCAGAACATTTGAGCTTGCTACATCACTATATGAGCAGGAAGCTAGCCAAGATGAAGGCAGCGATCATTTGGATGGTGGAAGTCTAGAAGAGGAGGAATTGGATACCAGTGACAATGAAACCTATGATAAGGGTGACAAACCTCAAGCTCCTGGGTTGTCCAGTCTCATACACCCACACATGGATTACTTTGTGATCTCTGCCCAGCTTTGCGCCAAACCAGCAGGTTCTGTTACGGATCTACATTTTTCCCCTTCACATTTTACATTTTATCTTATCTTATCACGTCATGTGATCCCTAAGGATCTAATTGTCTATCTTATCATGAATGCTCACTTACATTTCATGGACTTAGAATCGTTTTGTGCAACAGCTGCTTAGTCAGCTTGGACACTCAACCCTTTCTCATGGATCTACGATCCACTTACACTGTCACGGTATTCACACCTTCACTTCATTACTGTGCCGGCTATTATTACATACATGCTTCTCTTCCATTTGATTAACATGTGCATCACACGTTGTATGCTTCTCTTCTCTTCCATTCTGCCACACAGCGTGTTGGCCTCATGCTATGCTTCTATGCTTCCATTCCATTCCCATACATGCGGACAAAGCATTGCATATTGTAGATACAGTGTCAATACTGGTAAATACTGTTGTAGTATATAAACTCCCAATGCAACGCCAAAGAACTTCAGTCTAGTTCTTCTGGTCTTTTCCTCTCAAAGATCCCAGTTGGAGTACTCCCTATCCTTCATCTTTTCTCTTACAAAATCTTAGCCTTTCTTCGTGCAACCTTTGAGCTTATAGCTTTGAGAGTTGTTTCAGGTTCTATTCCAGTTCCCCTTTGTAGCTTCATTGTGGGCTTGATGGCAGTTAACTTGTCATATTCTCCATCTTCGCAGTGAATTAGCATTGATGAAGCCATGGAAAAGTTCGGGCTGCCAGACCTGCAAGCTGCCATAGCTGATTTCCTATAATACAAGGCACAGCATGGCAATAATTTTGTGCACCCCATTGGTGGTCAACACCATGCATTAGCATACTCAAGCCTACCATTTATGGAACTCCAAGTATGGTACAAAGTACATCTTCAAAACAAACAAATCCATGGCAACACCAATGTCTTGCCTGCACAGACTCTGTTCTGCTTTCCACCCACCCCAGGTACATGGTCCCTTGGTTGCTACAATGCAGCAATTTTCTGTTGCAAACACATCACATGACATATCACATGACACTATTTTATCTTATCATTTTCTTTTTTTCTAAGTCACAGCCTACCTGTTACATTTTTTCCTCTTTATCGTTCTCTCTATCTCGTTATGTCTCGACTCATCACTTGCACGTGGCACAGTAGGTCGGCTTCCATCTCTTCTGCTTCACTAATCCTTGCCAACCCCTCCGATATTATCATTACCTACTTGTTCCCTTAGTTTCCTTACACGGACGTATCTTCCTCCACAGTCGCCTCTCTCATAACAATGAGTGTTCCATCTATTTCCATCCGTTTCCATTTACTTTAGTCAGCCTGGTCTGTGCGCGTATTCCTCTTTATTTAAGGCTTATGCTGTATCGCTTGTAAAACCCCATTCTTGATCTACGCAATACAAGCATACTTTCTTGAATCACTTGGAAGTTTAGCTTCCTCTCCTAGCTCTTGTCCTCATCTCTAAGCATGACTTCTTGTCGACGCTTCTCTCCTCATCCAAGACCTAGTAACCCTAGGCATCTTCACATAAAGCCCCAGCACCCCTGGGCATCCTTGTTGGTCCCTTTGGAGACCCCTTTGTCCTCGTATCTCATTATCCTTGCAGCTCTTCAGACGTCGGTCTCTTTGTGAGCATCGCCTGTTGAATATCCTCGTTGAACGAGACTTCTTTGGTATGCTTCGCATAACACTACCCTAAAGTACCTGCCCTAAATGTAGTCAGTAGGTATATAATCTAAACAAGCACCGCCAAGAACTTCAGTCAAGTTCTTGTTGATTTTCCCCTACTATCTTGTCTCTATCAAGCCCTCTGGTGTGATTCAGCTGAAGACTGTATAGTTTTGAGGTTGTCAACATTAGAACTTGACTGCTACTGCTCTTGCCTTGAATCACACCTCATCTTCAGACAACTCCTCTCATCATTACACACAGTCCCTAGTATTAAGGGGATATAGCAGGACTCCAGGCTTAAGGAGACCTCCACTTTGCCCCCCCTGCCTTTCTCTCACGCCCTTGCACACCTTCCTTTTATGTAGTCCCAGGCACTAGAGCCTGTGAAGATCAGTAGCCTGTAAGATGCTGATAGGGGTACCCTCAAGTGGATCCAATGCATTTAAAAACTGCCCCACCAATCTTTCTTTCACTTGGCATATGTGCCATATCCTCATGAGGTACATTTGTTTACCTTTAGTTACTTTAGTCTGAAAGCACATGAAAGAGTGGTCTTGTACCCATGTGCCTAGGAATATGTAATTTCGAAGCAATGGTCAAAGATTGAAAGAAGGAGGAGGAAAAAGTTGAGCTCCAGCTCCTTCACACACCTTCCCCTTCTCTTTCTCATAATCCCAATGACAATCTGGTAGCTCTGCTCCCAGATATCCAATATGCTTACCCCTGCTTCCTCAATTATGTTCAAGGCAGCCTATGTTTTTTCCCCCCCATTCCTCAAAGAACTAGTGGTCACAAGAGAAGAAGCTGAGGAAGCATGCATCCCAGCTTTAGAGTTTTACAAAGCCAAGCATATCAATGCAGCGCAGACTTAATTGGTCCTGCCAACCCAGGACAACAAGCTGCACTTTGACCCCTTTGCCAAGAGGTCGCCATCCCCCATTGTTCCATCAGATGACAAAGAATACCAAGCTGCCTTCCCACCCTCTCCACAGGTGCCCCCTCCACCACCAATGTCAGACAACCTTGCCCAACTCATTGACGAGCTATGTGCTCAGTTGGCAGAAATGCAAAAAGATCTGTAAGCAGCAAGAGACACCACTAACACAGCCAACCTTGCAGTGGCAGGACCATGAGCTGAGGTAAAGATAACAAAGAAGGTAGAAGTAGTACCTGACCCTAGACTATTCAATGACTCATATAATAAATTTGATGAATGGTGGATGAAGCTTTTCATATACCTCACCATCAATATGGAGACCTTCATGTCTTCAAAAGACAAGTGCATTGCATGCTGGACACACATCAGCTTTAAGGAGCACAAAGACAAGAATGGAGCTGGTACATGGGCCAGAAACCAGCTCCTTAAATACATGCTGAAGCACACTGCACTCTGGCCCATGGAAGAAGAACTTATGGAAATGATGGCAGCATGTTTCCATCCTGGCAACCTTGCTGACACCACTGCTGATAAACTTTTCAAGCTTTGCCAGTCTAACAACCAGCAAATTGAGGACTTCCTAATCAAGTGGTTGTCCCTTTACGAAACAAGCAATGTAGGAGATGCCATAAGCTGTTTCTTACTTGAAAAGAATGTCAAGGAGAAGATTATTCACCAGGTCTTCATCATTGAAGAATGCCAGGATATAGTGGACATGTACATCAAGGTCATCTGAAAGATCAGCAATGCTGAGGAGGCCTTTGACTATTGCATCAAGAGCAACTAGGGGCACACCTGGGGTAACAACATGCAAAAGAAAAGCTCAAGTGGTGCCCGCACCTATGGTGGCTGTGGAAAACCAATGGAAACCAACACTGTAAGTAAATGCAGCAAATGTTTCAATTGCAACAGGCCTCATCTTGCAAAAGACTGCAACAAGCCCAAAAAGGAATACAAGGAATGTAAGTTCCTTGGGGGCAGGCATAGCCAAAGGTGCTTAAATTATTGCAGTGTCTGCACTACCAGCAGCAAGGATAGTGAGAGTGAGGAAGAGGGTGGAAGCTCTCACAAAGGAAAAGAAAAGGCAAAGATAGGAGAGTCTAAGCCTGACCCAGAAAAGTCCATAAAAGGAATGGGCTTTGACAAAATGAAAACCTTCTTCTATAACATACAGATGGCCAAAATGAAACAATCGGAAAAATGATTGTCTACTTGAGTTCTTGGGAAACTCCTGCAGATGTAGCTTCTTCATCGCCAAGCCCCCATGCTGCTGTTTCAGGATGGGTTTCTAAAAACAATTTTAGTGTACTGGATGTGGAATACAAACAAGAGGAAGACACATTCTTCCAATTTTCATCTATAGATAATTTTGATGCATGTGTGACTGAGACCAGGAGTCAGATTGAGTCTAACCTTGCTGCATGGGATTGCAGGCTTACTAGGCCAACACAAACAGCATCAGGATCATGAAACTCGACCAACCAATTCCAGTATACAATGTGGACAGAACCAAGAACTCAGCTGGAGATATCACACATATGGCAGAGTTAATTATCAACTACCAAGGACACTGTGAAAAGTGGTAGAAATCGAAATCCCCTGATCCTCAGATACATATGGCTGGCAAAGCACAACCCTGAGATTAATTGGAAGACCAGATCTGTCAAACTCACATGCTATCCAAGAATGTGTTATCTTTTCTCAGATAGATCCATTTTCTTGAGAACCTTAGAAGAAAAGGAATTCAATAACATGCCCTATGTGTACCATATACTAAAACAGATTAGCTGCCTCCAGATAACAGACAAACCAGAAAAGACTCCTGCAGAGCTGGTTCCCAAGGAGTTTCACGCATGGCTGGATATGTTTAGAAAGAAGAAGGAATCTGAGTGGATGCCCAAAAGAAAACTGTGGGATCATGCCATTGACCTGAAGGAGGTATTCAAATCCTGCAAAGGCAAACTCTACCTAATGTTGGTTGTTGAACAAGAAGAAGTATTGGCATTCGTGGATGACCAACTATGGAAGGCTATATCAGACCCTCTAAATCTCCCCAAACACCCCCAGTCTTCTTTATCCCCAAGAAAGATGGAAAGAAATGGATGATACAGGATTACCATTACCTAAACAAAAACACCATAAAAAATAATTATTCACTTCCCCTTATCACACAGCTCATTGATCAACTCAGAGGAGTTAAACTATTTACAAATATGGACTTATATTGGGGATACAACAATGTTCACATCAAAGAAGGTGACAAGTGGGAGGCCGCTTTTGTCTGCCATCGAGATGCTTATGAACCCCTCATTATGTATTTTAAACAATGCAATTCCCCAGCCATGTTCCAGGCAATGATGAACGACATCTTTGATAACATGCCAAAAGTAGTCATACATAGTATATATAGATGACATACTTATCTTTACAAAAATGGACAATGTGGAAGAACACAACAAAATCATAAAAGAAGTATTATGTAGACTAAAGGACCATGATCTATTTATTAAACCAGAGAAATGCTTCTTCTGCATTCCAAAAGTAGAATTCCTCAGGATGATTATTAGCTCCAAGGGAATTGAAATGGAATAGGACAAGGTTAAGGCTATAAAGGAATGGCCTGAGCCAAGGAATGTAAAAGGTGTTTGAAGCTTCATGGGCTTAGTGAACTTCTATAGGAGGTTCATAAAGGACTTCAGTTAGGTGGCTAGATCCCTGAATGATTTGACAAAGAAAGACTATCCTTGGTGGTGGTCAGAATGCGAACAGAAGGCATTTGACACACTTAAAGAATGCTTTACCATGGCACCTATATTGGCTTACCCTAACAATGATTGTCAATTCTGGGTCAAATGTGATGTATTAGACTTCGCAACCAGTGCTGTATTATCTATGAAAAAGAAAGAGATCTGGCATCCAGTCACCTTTAGCTCCCACAGTATATCACCAGAGCAAAGGAACTATCCTATTGCCAACAAGGAAATGCTAGCCATCATCAGAAATGCACAAATTAAATTAATGGACACAACTTGCCAAGGCTTTGAAAACAATGAAAACAGGCTTTCAAAGTTTAATGGCAAGATTTATGTACCAGCAGACAACACACTCTGCCAGGACATTATAATGTTATACCACAATTCCACCCTTGTGGGTCATGGGGGTCGGACAAGACTTGTTATGGGTCTACATTTTTCCCCTTCACATTTTCTGTTTTATCTTATCTTATCAGGTCACGTGATCCCTTAGGATCTAATCGTCTATCTTATCGTGAATGCTCACTTACATTTCATGGACTTAGAATTGTTTCGTGCAACAACTGCTTAGTCAGTTTGGACACTCAACCCTTTCTCATGGATCTATGATCCACGTACACTGTCACGGTATTCATACTTTCACTTCATTACTGTGCCGGCTATTATTACTTCATGCTTCTCTTCCATTTGATGTACATGTGCATCACACGTTGTATGCTTCTCTTCTCTTCCATTCTGCCACACAGTGTGTTGGCCTCATGTTATGCTTCTATGCTTCCATTCCATTCCCATACATGCGGACAAAGCATTGCATATCGTAGATACAGTGTCAATACTGGTAAACACTGTTGTAGTATATAAACTCCCAATGCAACGCCAGAGAACTCCAGTCTAGTTCTTCTGGTCTTTTCCTCTCAAAGGTCCCAGTTGGAGTACTCCTTTACCTTTATCTTTTTCACTTCGCATCTTAGCCTTTCTGTGTGCAACCTTTGAGCTTATAGCTTTGAGAGTTGTTTCATTAGAACTAGACTACCTTTCTACTCATCCTTGCACACCTCTCAACACTACCATCACAAATGCATCTTTCAAGTTCAAGAATCGGTCACTCGCTCATGAAGTAATTGGAGCAGTGCTGATTGACTTTCACCAAACCCTCGCTAACTGGCCATCGGTCACCCTCGAACATTACATAGCAGACATCCGTTGGTTGGGCTCACAGCACAGAGCAGCTAGAGTACCACACCCCTCGGAGGGAATAGATGTAGACGAGTGGGCCGCAGAGCAAGAAGCTCACGCAGCAGTAAGGCAGCTGTCAGTGGAAGATGCGCCACAAGGTGTGAGAAGTCCACCACGTTTCGAAACTCCATCAAGTGTTGGTTCGCGCATCTTAGCCACCAACTTAAGACTCTCTGACTATCACTTTGCATCAGACGAAGAAATCAACCAAGCCATCCTCACCACTGCCACATCGGGTGTCCTAGACCACTTCGGCAGGCATCCCAGCACACTTCCCTCATACCAGTCGTCAGAGGTAGATCCCAACGACCACACACCAGCACCAGTAGACGTCTGCTTGCACCAAGGTCCCCCACCTGCCGCAGAACATTTCTTACAGGAACTAGAAAGAGAGTTACTAGAGTCTGCAGATAAAGGAGAAGGATCATACCGGAGGAAGCACCTCCTAAAAAGAAAGTCATCGTTCAGATCCCGCGGGTTAAGAAACCCTTACATACCATTTGCTGAGCCAAAGGAGGGGAACTCTTCAATCCCTCATTTTCTACCATCGAACTCTGTCCTTGCATCTCTTTACATAAACCCAAGTACCACCCACACTAGCTACAATGTCGGGCAGGGATATCACATATATATTGACAGATGACACCATCCCCATGGACGAAAAGTTTGCAGCAGTTTTGGGTGAATTCAGCGCCCTTAACACAAAGATACTGGTGCTGCAAAGTGACAACGCAGCATTAGCACAACTCAATGGCGAGCTAAGGGCAAGCCAAGCAAGCGGTTCTTGTGGCACCACCAAGTCCACCTCAAAGAAGATCGAAGTGTTCACAGACCCCAGCAAGTACAATGGGTCTAAAGCGAAATTTGAGGAATGGTGGACCAAGATCAATGCTTGGCTACAAGTCAACATGGAAAACATTGAACCCGGCTCGTACGAAGCTGTTGTTGCAGTCCTCTCACATCTGAAAGGAGCAAAGGCTGGACCTTTTGCATAGACACACCTCATGCAGGGGCGAAACTATACTTGGACCACATGCACAACAGAAATTGAAAGTTTATTCTGATCCACCAATCAACAGGATTGGGCGAGGCAGGCCCTCAAAAACCTCAAGCAGGGCAATATGCCCACAGATGACTACATCGTTCAGTTCCAGGTGTTGCATGCGCAGGCACGCATCGACGCCACACACGCCATCGTGCTCCTTGAGAGCAACACCAAAGGGAGCATCATTGCTCAAATCTTCAAAAATGGCAATCACCAAGCAACAGTAGATGGCTACCTTGCTGAAATTCGTACTGTTGGGACTGCTCAAGAGTCCCTTAATTTCATCATGGGCAGGACCCAGCAACATTCCAACAAGTCCCGAGATCCCGATGCCATGGACATTGGGAAAACAACAAAGGGTTGCTACAATTGTGGTGGCAACCACTTCATTAAAGACTGTACAAAACCGGTTATTAAATGTGATGACTGTAAACGGATCGGTGGTAAACACCGCAACTCATGCCATTGTGGGAAGTCCTTGGGCAGTTGAAAGGCACGGGCTGCCAAGACCAAGGACAATGCCGCAACCTCCTGGGAAGAGGATAAAAGCACCAAAGGAAAGGGCAAGGGAAGGGATCCCGTTGCTGCCATCAAGGGAATGGGCTTCGAAGAAGCCAGAGCCTTCTTCAGGGATGTGGAGAAGGCCGAAAACAAGAAAAAGTCAAAAAAATAAGGCACTCTTCTCATGAGTCAGGGTGTGGGAAGGGACAATTCAATGACACTTACGTAAAGAATCAGTATGGATGTTTACAGGTAGATGAGACGTCGGCTGTGCCGATTAGTCAAGGACCTACTGAGATAGCACATATATCACCTTATGTTTCTCCTGCAGTTTCACTGCTGCACCAATCATCATCTTTGCTGACAGAGGGGCCTCGCAAAAGTGAGCTCGCCAGGGGTGTTACACCTGGGCTTAATTCCTCTAAACAAAATAAACAAAAAAATGAAGGTACACATCATAACTATGAAATCCCTGATGAAGTTTTTGTTTGCAGCTGCAAGCCAGCAAATGAAATCCTCATGAATGTTTGGGTAGCTCCCTTATCAAGAAGGGACAACCTTATGAAAGTAGAAGCCCTGCTAGACAGTGGCACAAATGCTATCTTTGTGGATAAGACTTGGGCTGATAAGGTCAAATTGCCCTTGATCAAACTCCACAATGCCATTCCCGTATTTGAAACAACCCAAAAAGCATAGAGCTCAAAGGTTGCATTAAAACACTTAGACTTGGAAAAGTGGAAGAGGAGACTACTCTGATCTTTGTGGGGAAAAGACCAAGAGAACTAGACTGGAGTTCTCTGGCTGTCTATTGAGGGTTTATATACTAGTACAAGGTTTGCATGTGTTTACAGTGTATCTACGATATAGGAGAGACATGTGCATAAAGCATGGTGTGGAAACATAGCCATGGAATGGAAGAGAAGCATAACATGAGGACCACATGAAGATGTGGCAGAATGGAACATAAGAAGCATGGCATGCGTGCGACGCATGTAGAATGGAAGGAAAGACTAACCTGCACAGTGATGAGTGAAAAGGTGAAACCATGCTAGGTGTAAGGGGATCTTAGATCCAATAGAAGTAAGCGTTCATTGCGCAAAAAGTTCTAAGTCCAAAAGATTAGATAAAGCGTTCATGATAGTTAGATGATGAGATCTGATAAGATCACGTGACGCGATAAGATAAGATCAAAAGATAAGATAAGGGAGAAAAATGTTAGACCCGTAACAGTATTTAATGTTGATGGCACAAAGAATTCTGCCGGTCACATCACACACACGGCAGACCTTATGATAGAGTTTCAGGGTCACCATGAAAGGGTTCTTGCAAAAGTCACGGACCTTGGAAAGAACGTGCTTATCCTCGGATATAGCTGGTTGAAACGCCACAACCCAGAGATAGATTGGACTAAAGGAACAGTCACAATGACATGTTGCCTGTGGCACTGTCACATGCTTCAGGAAAAGCCTGTCTCCGTCCACTTAGCCGAAAAAGTGGAAATAGCCGTTCAATACCAGGTTCATGCTACAATCAAGGAGCTAGATGAAACAACCCAAAAAGTGTAATGCTCAAAGGTTGCACTAAAACACTTAAACTTGGGAGAAGAGGAGGAAAGGAGACTACTCTGATCTTTATGGGGAAAAGACCAAGAGAACTAGACTGGAGTTCTCTGGCCATTGTATTGGGGTTTATATACTACATGGTTGTGTACACCTGTGTATGTCTAATCTGCGATATAGGAGAACATGTGCATAAGGCATGGTGTGGAAACATAGTCATAAAATGGAAACGAAGCATGACATGAGAACCACATGAGGATGTGGCAGAATGGAACATAAAAAGCATGGCATGCGTTCAACGCATGTAAAAAATGGAAGAGAATACTAGCCTGCACAGTGATGAGTGAAAAGGTGAAACCATGCTAGGTGTAAGTGGATCTTAGATCTGGTAGAAGTAAGCGTTCATTGCACAAAAAGTTCTAAGTCCAAAAGATTAGATAAAGTGTTCATGATAGTTAGATGATTAGATCTGATTAGATCATGTGACGTGATAAGATAAGATCAAAAGATAAGATAAGGGAGAAAAATGTTAGACCCGTAACACTACCCCCCTTCTAGGGATCTGTTACGGGTCTACATTTTTTTGATCTTATCTTATCTTATCGCGTCACGTGATCCACAAGGATCTAATCATCTATCTTATCGTGAACGCTCTACTTACATGTTTCAAGGACTTAGTCGTTTTCGTGCAATTGCTGCTTAGTCAGCATGGACACTCAACTCTTCACACGGATCTACGATCCACTTACACTGTCACGGAGTTCACCTTGTTCACTTCATCTCCGTGCCGGGTATTATTACGTATGCTTCTCTTCCATTTGATGTGCACGCACATCACGCATGTTATGCTTCTCTTCTCTTCCATTCTGCCACACCGCGTGTTGGCCTCATGCTATGCTTTCATGCTTCCATTCCATTCCCACACATGCGGACAATGCATTGCAATCGTAGATACAGCGTATACATGGACAAATACCTGTTATAGTATATAAGGCCTGAATGCAACGCCAGAGAACTCCAGTCTAGTTCTTCTGGTCTTTTCCTCTCAAAGAGGTCCCAGTTGGAGTACTCCCTTCTATCCTCCTTACCTTAGTGTCTTAGCCTTTCTTCTGTGCAACCTTTGAGCTTCTCGCTTTGAGAGTTGTTTCAGGATCGACTTTCAGGTGATCAAAAGGTTCGTCCTTCTTGTCAAGTTGTGTGGTTGACTCAGGAACGGGGATAAATATGTTTATGAATTGAGCATTAGTCATTCGAAGCCTGCAGGGTATGGAGGGGTGAGATGCATGAAAATCTTCGATAGCCCCTTTGGCATGTTTAAGATTTGCCTCTGTTTCCCACGTACGGTCTTCATCGGAATATCCTTCCCAATGAACAAGATACTCAAGTTTTCTGTTTTTTTAGACAAGAATCCACGATGTATTCAACTTCGTATTCATCATCACGATCATCAATGACTAGCACTGGACCTGGCTTATCAGCTTTCTGACCAGGGAGCCGTTCTTTGTAGGGCTTGATATGTGAGATGTTTACTGTGGGATGAATCTTCATAGATCTCGGCAATTTAAGGGTAACAGCATTGGGACCTGCAAATGCTGTGATGATGTATGGACCCAGCCATTTTTCCGTGAGCTTCTTAGAAGCCTGTGTGAGATGTAAGTTGGTCGTGCTTAACCAAACCTTATCTCCAATAGAATACTTGGGAGCTTCGCTCCGGTGTTTATCGGCTTGCTCTTTCATTCAAGCCTGAGCCTTTAATAGGTTATTTTTAGTTTCTTCTAAAGTCTTGGCCATTTCATTTGTGAATTCCTCAGCCGCTGGGGCTTTAGAGACACGTGGCTCAAATCCTAACCTTGGCTGGTAAGAGTGCATGACTTCAAAAGGGGTTTTCTTTGAAGATGCTGAGATCTTTGAATTATATGAAAATTGTGCAATCAGGAGCCAATCTGCCCAATTGTGCTGCTTCTCCATACAAAATAATCTGAGATACTGCTGGAGATCTCTATTCATGTGTTCCGTCTGAGTCATGGTCTGACCGTCTGTCTGTGGGTGAAAAGTGGTGCTTAATTTAGATTGGATGCCTAAACGTTTCAGGACATCCTGCATAACTTGGGAAGCGAACTGCGGGCCGTGGTCCGATACAATCGTTTTTGGTAAACTGTGTTGCTTCCAGAGTCCAGACATGGTGAAGGTAGAGCTTAGCGGTGTCCAGCACCATAACCATTTTGTTACAAGCAATAAACACTGTTTCCTTCGAGAAACAATCAACAACCACTAGGATTGTGTCGAATCCATTAGATAATGGCAAATCCGTAGTGAAATCTGCCGTGACGTGTTTCCATGGTTTATCCAGAACCGTGAGAGGGTTAAGTAATCCTGAAGGGGCTTGGTTTGTGCCCTTCATTTGTTGACATCTGTCACATCTAGTGACATATTCCTTGACGTAAGAGGTCATGGAATTCCACCAATAACTCCGACTTAGGAGCTCAATGGTTTTCTCATAACCGGGGTGACCAGCGACAGGTGAGTCGTGGCAGGATGTTACTATTTTTAAATGAAGAGTGTCCTGATCCAGGACATAGATATGATCTTCCTTTTTTATATAGCTGTTTTCTTGGCGTGCTCCAAACTTCGTGGTAAGTTCTTTTACGTGTGTTTCTTTTAGGAGTGCTGTGGCTGATTTAATGAGTTTTAGGTAAGTATCGCCTTCATCACATATTACAACTTCTTGCAAAGTTCATATATGTTCTGGCGGAATCATTGTAACGCCTTTATTATCATCTTCTATGCCTTGTGTGTGATCTTCTCGTCTAGAGAGTGCATCTGCTTTTGTGTTTGTAGCGCCAGGCTTGTAGACAAATACATAGTTGAACCGAGAGAGGTACTGTGACCATCTCGCTTGCCTGCAGTTAAGATCCTGAGATTTCATAAAATATTGAAGGTTGGCATGATCATTCCAAATTTCAAATTGATGCTTAGTGCCTTCCAAATAGTGTCTCCAGATCTCAAGAAATTGGATGATAGATAACATTTCTTTGTCACATATAGGATAATTCCGTTCTTGCGGAGACATGCTGTGACTGTGATAGGCAACTGGGTGCCATTTGTCTTCTTTTAGAATAGATAAGACTGCACCAGTTGCGAAGTCCGAGGTGTCACATTCAAGGTGGAATTGACAATCATGATCTGGGAATGCCAATACGGGAGCCATAGTAAAACATTTCTTAAGTGTGTCAAACACGTGTTGCTGTTCTTGCTTCCATTTGAATACAAGATCCTTCTTTAGAAGATCATTCAGGGGTTGTGCGACTTGCGTGTAATCTTTAATAAATCTTTGGTAGAAGTTGGCCAACCCTAGAAAGCTCCTAACTCTTTTGACACTCGTGGGTTCAGGCCATTTCAAAATAGCCTCCACCTTAGACTGATCCATCTTGATCCCGTCCTTTCCTACGATCATTCTGAGGAAATCAACCTTATTGGTTTTAAACGTGCATTTTTCTGGTTTGACAAATAAATCATTTTCTTGTAGACGGTGTAGAACTTCCATAACGATCTTGTCATGTTCTGCCTTGTTGTCTGTTTTTGTGAATATTAATATGTCATCGATGTAAACCATCACAACGTCCTCCATATCGGCAAAGATTTCATTCATCATGGCCTGAAATGTGGATGGGGAATTGCATAAGCCGAAATACATAACAAGAGGCTCATATGCTCCATGGAAGCACACAAAGGATGCTTTCCATTCGTCACCTTTCTTGATACGGACATTGTTATAGCCCCAACGAAGATCCATCTTCGTGAGTAATTTAACTCCCTTGAGCTTGTCAACAAGTTGGGAGATTAACGGGAGTGGATAATTATTTTTAACCGTGTGCTCATTGAGATAACGGTAGTCCCGGACCATCTGCTTCTTTCTGTCCTTCTTTGGGACAAAGAACACTGGTGATGTTTGGGGGGATTTCGAAGGTCTTATGTAACCCTTCTTTAACTGATCGTCTATGAAAGCGGAGACTTCCTCCTGTTCTGTCACTGATAGGGGTATCAAATGACCTTTGCGTGATTTGAACATTTCTTTCATTTCGATCGCATGATCCCATGGTTTCCGAAGTGGCATGCACTCGGATTCCTTTTTCAAGAATATGTGTAAATATTTGTGATATTCCTTTGGAACAAGTTCCTCAGGGGTTTCTCTTTTGGTGGTGCTGCAGCTTGCTCTTCTAGAGTGTGAATGGTGGTGTGGACTTGGTACTGGAGATCCTGCTCTTCTTTCTCGATGAGTCTAACCGAAATTGGCTTTTCCTGGAGCATGTGACAATGCCGTGGGCAATGTGTCATCTTGACAGTTCCCTTGGTCCAGTCTATTTCTGGGTTATGGCGTTTCAGCCAGCTATATCTGAGAATTAAAGCATTTTTGCCTAGGTCTGTTACTTCGGCAACGACTCTTTCCCAATGTCCTTGAAATTCAATCATGAGGTTTGCAGCGTGGGTGATGTGACCAGCAGAGTTCTTAGTGCCGTCAACATTAAATACAGGGATAGGATTTCGTAATGTGATCAGGGGAAGTTTTACTTTTTCCACCCATGATCAGTCGATAAATATGGCGTTGGCACCACTGTCTAAGAGTGCCTCAACCTTTGTGAGATTTTTCTTTTGTGATAAGGGTGCTATCCAAATGTTCATGAGAATTTTGTGAGCTGTCTTGCAGCTTCTTACAAATATTTCTTCAGGGCTTTGTAAATTGTCGTCAATTTTTTTGTTATTTTTGTTAGAGGAATTAAGCCCAGGTGTAATGCCCCTGGCAAGCTCAACCCTTTCAGAAAGAGGCCCCTCTGTCAGCAAATTTGTATTGGAAACTAAAGGTGAAAATGTAGCTTCTTGATCCGGCTCAGCTGAGATCTCATCTACCATGAGTACAGAAAATTTATTGTCCAATCCTACCTGGCCCTTGTCACACCCTGATTCATGACTTAGGCGGATCCTTTTCCTGACTTCTTGTTCTCCACAACTTCGATGTCACGGAAGAACGTCCTTGCTTCTTCAAAATTCATGCCCCTCATGCTTTCTGAGGGGTTATGACCCTTTCCTTTCTTGTCTTTAGTGCTTTTATCGTCATCCCAGGACATGGCTGCATCGTGCGTGGTTACACGTGCATTTCAGCCCTTGCCTTTCTTGCACGAGGGTTTATGTTTACCCCCAAGCCACGAACATGAGGGGCAAGAGATTTTAGGTTTCGGGCAGTCTTTGACCTGGTGACCTTCTTGGCCACAATTGTAGCAGGCGTTTGACCTGCCAGAGTTGGTTGCCCCTATGTCCATTGCGTCGGGGTCTTTCTTGTTTTGCCAAAATGAGGTTCAGCCCATGATAAAGTTCAGGGACTCTTGAGCAGTCCCGACTGTGCAAATTTCAGTGAGGTACGCGTCGACCGTGGTCTGACATTTCCCTGTCTTAAAGATTTGAGCAATGATGCTCCCTTTGGTGTTCATCTCTAAGAGACTGATGGCGTGTGTGGCGTCTATTTGCACCTGAGTGTATAATGCCTGAAATTTGACAATGAAGTCGTCTGTCAGCATGTTTCCTTGTCGTAAGTTTTTGAGGCTTTGCCTTGCCCAGTCCTGCTGGTTTGTTGATCAGAAGAGGCTTTCCACCTCTGTGACACATGTGTTCCATTGATAATTTCGCCCCTGCATGAGGCGTGTCTGAGCAAATGGGCCGGCCTTTGGACCCTTGAGGTGTGAGAGAATGGCGACTGTTGCCTCATAGGAACCAATGGGAATGCTTTCCGCGTTGACCTGAATCCAGGCATTCATTTTCGCCCACCATTCTTCAAACTTTGCTTTTGACCCGTCATATTCACCGGGGTCTGCGAACACTTCAATCTTTTTGGAGGTTGACCTTGGTGCGGGGCCAGCGCCTCCTCCTTGTGCTAGGATGGCAAGTAATTGCCGGTTAAGTTTGGTGTTTTCCGCCTCCCTTCTTGCAAGTGATCGGGCAAGCCCTTGCATGCTGTCATTCATGTTATTGAATTCTTCCAGGATTGTGATGATCTTTTCCTGCCAGGTGAGGGAGTCATCGCCAAGAACGTTGTTAAGATTTTGGGACATGTTTTTATGTAAAGGAAGGAAAACGTAAGAGAGATTCCGTAAAAGAACCCTTTAGTGTGGGTGGAACTTGGGAGGGTGAAGAGAGATGTGAGGACATAAAGTAATGGTAGAGTATTTGTTATTGTCAAGGGGTTCTCCGCCCTTGAGCCTTCTAATAGTACGTAATGGCTTTTTAGGCTGTTGTCTGGCGAGCTGTGCTAACCGCGATTTCTTTGGTTGCTGAGGTTCTTCCTCAGGTTGTTCCGACACCTTTCTTTTAAGCGTGGATGTGCCCCCCTCCTTATCGTCGCATTGCGGTTGTTCTGCAACGAGTTCCTGTAAGAAACGATCTACGTCTAAGGGGACTCCTTGGTGCTGACAGATATCTGCTGGTGCCAGTGTATCGTCATTGGGGTCTGTTGACCTCTCTTTGTAAGGCTCTGCCTCTGAGGATTGGTACAATGGAAGCTCTGATTCACTCCTCTTTTGTCTGAAGGGGTCTAGGACACCTGATGTGGTGGCGATGTGGATTGCTTCGTTGATGTCCTTGTTTGAGGCGAAGCGAAAATCTGAAAGTCTTAAGTTGGCTGCTAATATAGCCAAACCAACGCTTGAGGGGGTTGCGTAACGTGGTGGACTATTCACACCCTGTGACCTTGCCGATTCCACTGGCGAAGGAAGTCTAACTACCTGCTGTTCTTCTTGCTCTGCCACCCATGCATCAACATCAATTACTTCTGATGGATGTGGGATACGGGCTGCTCTGCACTCAGCGCCGAGATGTCTTATGTCAGCAATGTAGCATTCTATGGTACGCTGGGCCAGTTAGAGAGAGTTCGGTGAAAGTCGATCAGCACTGCTCTACTTGTGAGCTAGTGATGTGATCCTTTGTGGAACAATGCACTTGTGAGAGATATGCCACAAGGAGTGTGTAGTGCAAGGATGAGAGAGTAAGAGTCTAGTTCTAATAAAACAACCCAAAAAGCATAATGCTCAAAGGTTGCACTAAAATACTTAGACTTGGGAGAAGAGGAGGAAAGGAGACTACTCTGATCTTTATGGGGAAAAGACCAAGAGAACTAGACTGGAGTTCTCTGGCTGTTGTATTGGGGTTTATATACCACATGGATGTGTACACCTGTGTATGTCTAATCTACGATATAGGGGAACATATGCATAAAGCATGGTGTGGCAGCATAGCCATAGAATGGAATAGAAGCATGACATGAGGACCACATGAGGATGTGGCAGAATGGAACATAAGAAGCATGGCATGTGTACAATGCATGTAGAATGGAAACATAGCCTGCACGGTGAAGACATGAAAGGGTGAAACCGTGCTAAGTGTAAGTGGATCTTAGATCCATTAGAAATGAGTGTCCATTGCACGAAAAGTTCTAAGTCCAAAAGATTAGATAGAGTGTTCATGATAGTTAGATGATTAGATCTGATAAGATCATGTGATGCAATAAGATAAGATAAAAAGGTAAGATAAGGGAGAAAAATGTTAGACCCGTAACACCAGCCGAAGATGATAATGAGGAAGATATCATTCCCATCCCTCACAATGAACCTCTCATCCTCCATCCTCCTCATGAACAACATGTCTTATCCTCTCCAACCCAAGTTATCCCACCATCCAATCAACTCCCCATCTTTTATATGTCCCCTACCACAAAGTGCTTTTATTGCCATGATTGGGGTCACCTCAAACAGGACTGTCCCCTTCACTTGTGTCATCACTGCCACCAGCCTGCCCCAAGCCATCTTTCTCACTCCTGCCTCACTATTAAATGTGGCTACTGTAGCAACTGGGGTCATGCAGATCACTTCTGTCCCCACTGTAACTGTGTCATTTGTAAACAAGCAAAACATGTGGTGGACGACTGTCCTTTTGACCTCCTCTCTCCCTTTCAACAACAGACCATCTACAGAGGACCTTCAGTTCCTATAGATATCCTCATTGTAGTACAAGTCCTAGAAATCCTAGGTATCCCTGACAGGCTCATCCATCTGGCCTATGCTATGACAATCAACGAATCACAAGGTCAGACAGTCAAGCATGTTGGGTTAAATTTGAGCTCTTCTGTTTTCTCTCATGGACAACTTTATGTGGCTTTATCATGTTGTACACATTCCAGAAACATTAAAATTCTTTTTCCTGGTGGTCAAGAAAATTCCAAAGCTACTAATGTTGTTTGGACTAAAGTATTTAGAATTTTGAACATTTCATGTATAGACATTGCTTTGTGTCATACTATGAATAAAATCAGTTTGCTGTGTTGAGCATTTGTGGGTACATCATGGTGAAAAGTTGCAAATAGCCTCTTTTTTAATGGGTTTAGTAGTTCAGCTATATAGACAGCTTGCTATAAAAATAAACAAACAAGCTTCGAGTTGACAAAACAATGTGTGTAATGGTGCAATTTGGATACCATGATATGTCTAATTTGATAATAATTAGGGCTACACCTCCTACTTCACCACAGCAGGCACAACAAGCTGCTCGCAGAGCTGAGCAGGAGCAACATCAAATGGGTTCCCCACCTGGTCACCGCCAGCCCCAACAACCAATCTTTTTAGCACCAAATCCTCAGAATATTCCTAATGCCTTGATGGTATGTTATTGTCACATATCTGCTATATATATATATAGTATTCATTTTAAAAATTCAGTACCATCCTCCAGTACCTGTGAGTCAATACCCAGGCATACCACGGTATCAGATTGAGCACCATCATGTTCAAAGGATGCATCAGTTATGCTCATCTTCTTCACCACCCCCTGCTGCATGTTACACAAAGCGTACCAAAGAGTTCTCGTTTAACAAGGATACTCAATAGGCGATGCTCATAAAGAGACTGACGTCTGAGGAGCTTTAGGGATAACAAGACACAGGGATGAGGGAGTCTCTAAGAAGACTGACGAGGGTGCCCAGGAGCACTGGAACTTGTACAAGAGTGCCTAGGATTGCTAGGTCTTGGACGAGGAGAGAAGTGTTGACAAGAAGTCACACTTAGGGATGAGAACAAGGTCTTATGAGGGGAAGCTTGACTTCCAGGTGATTCAAGAAGGTATGCTTGTATAGCATAGATCAAGAATGGAGATACAAATGATACAGCATAGGTTTAAATAAATGAGAAGGGAATGCGCACAGACCAGGCTTACAAAGAAAATGGAAAGCAATGGAAGGTAGGAGAACTCGTCATTGTAAGAGAGGCAACTGCGGAGGGAGATAAGTCCATGTAGGGGAATTACAGTAATAAATAGGTGATGACAATATCGGAGGGGTTGGCGAGGATTAAGGAAGCAGAAGTGATAGAAGCCAACCTACCGTGCCACGTGCGAGTGACAAGTTGAGAGGTAATGAGATAAGTAGAATGATAAAGGGGAAAAATTGTAACACTGCACCATTGCCTTATTTTAATCAGCCTGCCCCACCTTCAATGTGGCCACCTGCTGCTTTGCCAGCACAGCCACATTATATTCCAGGTCTGAATCAACCACCTCCTATGGGCTATCAGGCATTGGCTCAAGGGAGTGCTTTGGAAAATAGAGTGGATTACAATGCTAGATTGATGGAAAATTTCAATTCTACTCATCAAAATAGGTGTAATAGAAGATCCAATCGATGTTCCTCTGCTGCTCAGTCTGCCAATGCTCAAGTTGGGCCTGCATATCCTCCTCCTCCCAATCCAAATATCATTATCAATCTTCAACATGGAGGCAGCTAGAATTACATGAACAGGAACTACATCAGCAAATAGAGCATCAGAGACAGTTGGAGTTGTAACTGCAAGCTCAATGTCAGCAAGAGATGGAAGAACAAAGACTATTGCAGCAGCAATTGCTAGCTCAACATCAACAAGAGTTAGAGGAGCGAAGACAATTGGAACAGCAACAGCAGGAGGAAATACAAGAACAAGAGGAAATCTGTCATTCTCAAGAGGAGAACAAAATAAATCAGATACAACAGCTTTCACAAGCTTTGGTTGAGGAAGCTCTTCATGAATATAGTCAATGCTCTGGGGAACAATATGACCAAGATCAGCAGAGGCAACAACAGCAATTTGATCATGGATCCCCTCCTCCTTCTCCTTCTCCTCCTCCTCCTCCTCCATCTCTTGTGCCATCTATACCTAGGAGGCCATTACCAGGACCTGCTCCAAGGTCTCCAAGCCCACCACCTGCATCACCTACACCACCTCCTAATCCTAATCCATTTGATTCCAGTTCCAGTTCCAGTGACTCTGAACATGCCAATGGTGATCCACAGCCTCCACGTCACATTCCACCTGGTGGTAGAATGTATACTGAGCCAGTTGAGCTACACTCTCTTGGGCCTATGAATATTCAATGTTCCAATTGCCATGCTCTTCATTTCATTTCAGAGAAGCTCAGCAACTCAGGTGTTCGCAATCCTCACTTTGAAATATGTTGTCTTCAGGATCAAGTTGATCTGCCTCGCATACAAGAATGGCCACATATCTTGCAGGAGTTATTTGATGATTCTCAGGATGTCAGAGACTTCAAGAAGAAAATTCAGCAATACAATAATGCTTTGGCATTTACCTCTGTTGGCACTGATGTGGACAATGCTGCTATTTAAGGTTCTGGGCCAGCATCTTTTCGCATTCATGGTGCACTTCACCACCTCATGGGAGCTCTTATACCACCTGATGGATTAGAGCCATCCTATGCTCAGCTTTATATTTATGACCCTGAGGAGGCCACTAACAGATGTGTTCAACAAAACCCTCAACTTCATGGTGATATTTTGCTGGATCTCCATACCACTCTCAGAGAAATCCATCCTTATACTCCACTCTACAAACAAGCCTATGAAATTATAAGGGTAAATAATCACATTTTATGCACAACAAGATTATCTATATATATTAATGTCTCATAGGCCAAACCTCTTGAGGAACATACCAATGTTTGCATGCATCTCCATTTACAACAGGCAGCTAATGCTAGAAGATATAATCTGCCCACTGTGGAGGAAATTGCTGCAATCATTCCTGGAGATGGTTCTGAAAATGTAAAGGTGGATCATGACATCATTGTATGTTTGCAAGGTGGTGGTCTACGGCGAATCAGCAACCTCCATTCATCCTATCTAAACAATATCTGTAAAAAGCACTTTTCCAAGGCCTTTACCAATTAGACCATTATCAAAGAGGATGGTTATCCTGATTATGCTCGCCCTGACAATGGCAGGACTGTCCAGAAGGGTCAGGATGTCTTTGACAACAAAGTTGTAGTTCCTCATCCAAGGGAATTGTTGGTGCAGTTCAACTGTCACATCAATTTAGAGGTCTGTGGATCTATCAAGGCTGTCAAGTACATCCACAAGTATTGTTACGGGTCTATATTTTTCACCCTTCACATGTTCACCTTTTTCATCTTATCTTATCTTATTGCGTCACGTGATCCACAGGATCTAATCATCTATCTTATCGTGAACGCTTTACTCACTCTTTCGTTTCATGGACTTAGTCGTTTCGTGCAATTGCTGCTTAGTCAGCATGGACACTCAACTCTTCTCACGGATCTAAGATCCACTTACCCTGTCACGGAGTTCACCTTTTCACTTCATCTCCGTGCCGGCTATTATTACTATGCTTCTCTTCCATTTGATGTGCACGCGCATCACACATGTTATGCTTCTCTTCTCTTCCATTCTGCCACACTGCGTGTTGGCCTCATGCACATGCTTCTATGCTTCCATTCCATTCCCACACATGCGGACAAAGCATTGCAATCGTAGATAC
>JBBPSC010000171.1:0-27384 GCA_038093395.1 Baorangia bicolor
CTCGGTACGCATTTCGAACGACTATCCAGGCCTCGTCGCGTGCTTTCAATCGGAGTCGGGAAATTAGCGCATGTACAGCATTCCGGTGCAAATCATGGAACACAGTTGTGGCCTTGATATTCGAGGATGGAATCGGACGTGACAGGGAAAGTAGGTGCTCGAATGTATCAGGGTGTGATAACCTCTCGAATTGGACAAAGTTTAAGGTGCGCAAGCTTCGAGCCAATGCCGAGATCCACAAATACGCGGCGGACGGTCGTTCCAGTAAGTTTGGAACAAGATACCTAATCTGTTCCAAATAAGTTTGTTGGGAAGGGAAGGAGATAACGAGTTGGTGGAGGAGCAGGATTAGGACGGTGGTAAGACGGAATGGCTGTGGAGCGGGGGTTGTTGAATAGATATCTGGCACAAGACGGGACAGGATGGAGGTTGTTTGCACCGGCGAGTCGAAGACGACCGACAAGTAAAGCGAGGTCTCATAGACTAGTTCAATGGTTGAGAGATTCGAGGCACGTCCTGGACGTCAGACCAATTCACTGACCTTCCAGCGCAAAGCCATCGTTCCGGCCAGACGCGAACAGGCCCTCGCGTAGTTTACCTGTACGCACAGCTGGTTAATTTCACCGATCCACGCGAGGGCGATATTCTCAACCTCACTCACGGAACAATATTAATATGTTCTCCTGGTTGTCCTTCTTCTGTTTTTGCACCGATTCGTTCTGGGACTTAGTAGGAGAGCCGGCCCCGTACAAATCCCAGAACGTTTTAAGCTACATCGTCGAATTATGATACGTTGGCATCACAGTGGTTCATCAGAGAACCAGCCTGAGGCTGGGACGCACTTTCTTGCCGATGAAGGTTCTGAACTCTTCTTGCACAATGCATTCCTTCAACCTGGGCAGCTCAGTGTTGCCGGGAACAGAAATCACGAGTGCGCTCACAAGTCACCATCTTTTTCAAGACCACTGCTACGGCTAACAGAGGCGATGTGTTCCATGTGACGATCATGATCGTTTGAGGTATTGCGAGTCCCTCGTCCGCCGCCCCGTCCGGCGTCAAGTGGTCCTCCGAGCTGCGCACTTGGCTGATCAACACGTCGACCTCGCCTTCGTGGTGCCCCACGGGACGATCTCATGTGCATCAGTATGTGGTGAAAACCGCGGCCCAAGTTTGACCAGCAAAGTTTACACCTGGGAGTAGTTTCTCAGGCTCAACCAGAGCAACCACTGTAGTAGTACTCCGGCTACCGTAGCATCGGTCGGCCGCACCTGGATCAACTGGAAGATATTTCAAGCACACTGGAGTTCAAACAACACAAATGTCATCTAAGTTTCTCGGGTAACTTATACCAAGATCCATGTTCATTACGGTTATCCGATCTCATTTCTCTACTCTCGTCCAGTCATCCCATCTTGAGTCATCGTGATGGATACCCTTTTCTTCCTAAAGCCATTCGCCCTTGAAAGCCCACAGATAGGCAGTCTTGACAATGTGGACGACAAAGGCATAACCCGCAATCATAGCAAGCAAGTAGGTGTAGAATATTGGTTCAGGAGGCGTCATCTGTAGGGCCGAGTTGATCTTGGGAATGTACGGGATGGCCATCGATACACATGCCATCCCGAAAGTCACGAGGACCACGGGGAGGGAGGCTCGCGATTGAAAGAAAGGAATCTTGTGGGTTCGGAGGAACTGAATGATGAAGAGCTTTTTTGGGGAACCATTAGGACACCATACATGAGGCATACTGGATTTCATACCTGAGTCAGAGAGCCTTCCAAAAACCAGTTTGTTTGCGCGAGCGGGACCAGTGGGGAATCTAATGTCCGAATCTTGTAGTGGAACCTTGAAGCAAAGCTAGGTAAAAATGATTAAAACGACAGAATAACTTACCAGTTGATGGAGAATGTAATGATGTCGAACGGACTGGAGAAAGGGCCTAGACAAATCATAAACCGAACGATGGACCAGGCACTCCATGTCTTAGGACGTTCGAGATACTCAGGATCAACGTTGTCCCTGTCTTAAATGAGCATAGTATCTAAGGAAAAGAGGAAAGAACACAAACCAAGGAATCGATGCCTGAGAGAAGTCATAGAGCAGGTTCTGAACCAATAACTGCAGCGGCAACATCGGCTGGTAAGGCAACCAAGCAGAAGCAACTATAGGTTCAAAGTGTCACGTTAAGACCCCCCGCGAGACAATAGAACGTACCCAGGACCGAGAAGACATTCCCAAAGTTCGATGAGCAAGCCATCTTGATATACTTGACAGTGTTCAAAAGCCTTTTCACTAGCGTCAGTCTCGTGGTTGAACCACTGAGTTAGAAACATACGTGATTCTGCCTTCGACCACACCCCGCGCGACAACGCCAAGGCTCTTCTCCAGTAGAATGACGCCAGCTGCCTCTTTGGCGATCTCGGTCCCCGAATCCACGGATATCCCGACGTCAGCACCACGAATAGCCAAAGCATCGTTGACTCCATCTCCCAGGAATGCAACAGCGCGGCCACCACCACCTTTTCGTAGAGCCTTCACCACATCGAGTTTCTGATATGGCGACAGCTTCGCGAAGATAATCGCACGCTCAATTGTCTCGTTCAGAAGCTCGTGGTCCTTTGCAAGTTCGGCGAGCTGAGGTCCCGTAACAATCAAATTCGATTCGTTGACACATGCGGACGACATCTCGGATGCTGCTTCTTCATCCTTTGGGGACCGTGGACCAGTTACCTTCGTGAGGTTGAGAGGATTGAAAAGGCCAAGGTCACGAGCAACTTTGGCAGCTACCGCTGGGGCATCTCCAGTAAGAATTCGCACCTGGGTCACGTTAATCAGTTCCACAGGATCATGCCATCGACGATAAAAAAAACGGGTTGCAATACCTGGACATGAAGGCTTCCAAGTTTCTGGATTGCCTCAGCAGCGTCTGGCTTCAATGGATCCAACAAGGCGACAAAACCAACGAAAACCAAGTCTTCCTCGTCCTCGGTAGAGATGGTCGTACCTATTTTGACGGATGCCTTACGACAAGCGATGGCGATCAACCGAAGCCCATCCTCGTTCAGTCGCTTGGCAGAATTGAGAATTTCAAGACGATCAACTTCCGTCAATATAGTGGACGAAGATGAGTCGAACCCGATATTCCCTATCGTTTTCGAAAATTCTTCACGCTTCAAGGCGGAAACACATCGCTCTAGGACCTCCTCCGCGGCCCCCTTGGTTATGAACAATGCTTCTCCCTCACGCGCAGAGGGGTGGCACGCGAGGACTGAGAGCATGCGACGCGTGGAGTCGAATGGAACTTCGCCGAGTTTAGACCAACCGTCCAGTTGGACATCACTGAGAGAACCCTTCTCATCTTCGCCAATATAGTCCAGGATGGCACGGTCGATAGGACTGCGAGATCCCGTTTGCAGCAAGGAATTAATGAAGGACAACTTAACCGGGAGGTCTGACAATTCGCCTTTGGTGTTAACCGATTTCGCCACACGAACGAGGTCAGCGGTCAATGTGCCTGTCTTGTCGGAGCACAGAACGCTGACTGCACCCAAGTTTTGGATGGCGTCGAAGCGCTTTACGATGACTTTCTGCCTCGCAATGCGAATAGCTGACAAAGCCAAGTTGGAGGTCTTTACAATCACAGGTGAACAATGGACGGTCTGGGGAAATGGAAGAGACGCTTACAACTATCATAGGAAGCATCTCCGGGGTAATCCCGACCGCGATCGCAATTGCAAACATGACAGCGCCTTTCCAATCCTTGCTAACTGCTCCTTGGACAATAAACACAGCTGGTGCCATAACCTACAAGGTACGATTAAATGTTGGGAGGAAAAGATAACCAGATTTGGACTCACCGCCATGAAACCCAAAAGGACGTAGCTGACTTTCCTGATACCCATCTGGATGGCGTTTTCTGGCCTTTTCCTGTTGAGTTCCTCAGCAATGGCAGCCATGTATGTGTCCTTCCCGGTAGAGACCACTATTGCACGGCCGTTTCCGGCTGCAACCGATGTGCCAGCCAAGCAGACATTATGATTATCCAAAAGATGGAATGGCTCAGACTCGTCCACGGCAGTAACACGGACGACCTTGTCGATCGGCAATATCTCTCCTGTGAGCGACGCCTGCGTAACGGTCAAGGCCTCAGCAGAGAGGACAATACAGTCCCCAGGGAATACATCACCACCTATAAAATGGTTGAATTTTGAGACACTATGCAAGTGTGAAAGAACGCACTGGCGACGGCGACGACATCCCCGGGAACTACGTGCCTCAGATCGATCTCTATCTCCTGAGGGATGGAGTCCACGCGACGAATAACACGAACGCGGGTCACGATAGATTTGACCAGCTTGAGTGCTTGCACCATAGACTTCATCTCTTGCCAGTACCTCAACGAGGTGGAAGCGACGACCATGGCTATCATGACTACGAAGGTTGGCACGGAATTCGTTGCGATGTTGATTAAGGCGAGGATCGTCAGGAGCACATTGAAGGGGTTCCAAAGAGCAGTCCACAAGACCGATAGTGCAGCCAAGGGACGTTCGTTAACCGGTATGTTCAAACCATGGGTATTGAGGATCTCAGCAGCCGTTTCCTCTGATAATCCGTCGGGGCTCCACGTAGGCTCGAGCCTAGATGGACATTCAGAGAAGGCAATGGACGAGTCTCTAGAGCTTACTCGAATACTCGCGAAACAGGGACGCGAGCGAACCGAGCGAGCCTCGCGGTGAGTTCGGCCTCTTTCATCTGAGTTGCAGACTTGGATATGTCTGGACCGTGTTTCTCCAATTCGCCCCCAGCCCTGAAGCGGGCAGGAACGAGTCTCGAGGCAAGAATGGCATCAAATGAGAACCGCATCATAAACTTCCGTTCGGGGCTTATACGCAGATCAACGCAGGTACAGTCAACCGGCGCAACACACCTACCTTTCTTTCGTTAAAACAGGCGTTCAAGGGTGGGTTACCTGCGGGGGCGAGCAGACTGCAACGAGAGTTAGACAGACGATACAACATGGCGACGCAGAGCAACGAACAAAGACGTAGGTACAAGCGTACAAAAACTCCCATCTGTTGGATAGTGTCTGAGGAAAGAGCCAACGGGCTCATCGAGGCTTTATAGGGCTGGAAAGTTTCAAATCTCCGACGCGACAGGTCCGGAAGGCCGCATGGGAGTGCTCCGGCGTTAATGCTGGGTAAATTTGCCATTGGCCAAGAAGGGTTATGGCATATCGATTCATGATATGCATGACATTTGCTCGTTGATCAGTCTGATCAGTTCTGTAATGCTAATAGGCAACCAGTGCTTGAATAAACCGATGTGTTTGAGAACGGCAACCGGTAGTCCTGACTCGGACTTTGTTTGAGGGTGAAAACTGATCACAGACAATTTCCGAGGGCGAACTACGACCATGTGGCTGAAGGAGAAAAAAAGATCGGTCCACATCAGGCCCGATGGGAGTTTCCTTACGAAGATCTGAGCCTGGTGACCGGCGAACCGGTGACAAGCACATGGTCCTGACTGAGGCTGTAATACCCCGTGATGGTGGCGACGGCACACTTCATGTACATATTTTCATACACAAGTGAAGGTCACCAGCCGTGGCCGCGACGTGTGGCTGAGGCGTGGGTCGGTGAGAAAGAACATATAGAAACTGCCAAGTTACATGAGATGATGAGGGAAAAACGTCCCCTGACTATACGTCATTGGGTGCTGGAACATACAGCACCCCTTGATCGTCGGGAGCTCCACCATAAAAATTTGATGGTTGGGAACGGGTCAGTAAATTTAACAAGCCTTGTCAATGGCCACGTGGTTGTACATCGCATTGTTTGGATTCAAAGCTTTTGCCAAAGAATCGCGGAGTCGCAAAATGTTCAAGAAGCGGCTCGCACTGCAGCCTTCTGCAGCTTGTTTGCGCTGCATTAGCACACCATTTTCTACCTGCTTCTGCCAAAACTAACGGACATTAACCTGCAGCTGCACTGGTAGGTACTATTCGGTATGAATTGCAGGGTCCTTATTTTGACGGTGACACTGGCACGTTTAGCCTCTGCCAAGCTGGTGGAACGTTCAACGCACACAAATCAGGTCAGGCAGTGCTTCGTGTCGCCGCACCACGTGCATCAATTTGACGACGCCTTAGCTGCACGGGATTCCCCACTCCTGTTCCGAGTAGCAGTTGGCAACACAAAACCATCTCGGTACTATCAGAAAAGCACAACCATACTACAATTAATCTGAAGCAAACCGTTCTCGGATCTCGGAACGACCCACCCGGATACCAATTACCCAGAAAGTAGTCCAAGGTAATATTTACAATTACGAGCAACACTACTGACCTAAGATGGTCATTCCCATCGCACTATCGTGGATGGGCCAGCTTTAAAGCTTCCCCTCTGAGACAGAGGAGTCATCTTTCACTTCCTTCTTGTCTACTTCTTTTTGGTCCGGGCATTCTTTTTGTCCTTGTGTTTTCCCTGTGTCAGAGTTAGACAAAGACTCTGGCGTGTCTTTGGAAATTGCGAGAGACTTCTCGATGTCTCTCGTAATGCGATCTAACTCTTCACCAACCTTCCCTTTCGTTTCTGACACAGCCAGCTTATCATCGACCTCAACACTATCTGCAGTTGCTGCCCATGCTCTCTCGAGTTCCTCCTCCCATCCAAGCTCACGACAGAGCTCCTGAACGATGTCGTCGCACTTTCCTAATAAAACAATGTCGTCTTGCCTATTGAAGGCTCCAACCTCATCCAGGTTGATCAGAACACGAGGACAGTCATCTGGCACCAAGTCCACCAAGGATGCGAAGGGATGAACAGTCAGTGATGTTCCCATCACTATTAACAGGTCAGCATTTCGTAGCGAGCGGATGGATGCGTGAAACTGTGGTGGGAGCTGGACAACAATCAGCCCGGAATCCACTACTATCGAAGCGTAGGATACATACAGCCTCCCCAAAGAATACGATATCGGGTTTGACCAACCCATTGCAATGCTCGCACCGTGGTATCGCAGAATTGATGACAGCTTTCTTGATCTTTTCGTCATCATACGCTCGTTTACACTCGATGCATCGTTGTGTGGCGAAACTTCCGTGAGCTTCGATGATCTTCTTCTCTGGGACTCCCGCCCTCCGTTCGAGCGTGTCGATGTTCTGGGTGAAGCAAGTGTGGAGAAGACTCTGCGCATGCAACACTTTGATGAATGAATGAGTGATGGTTGGCCGATAGCGACCAGGGTAAAGCTCCTTCGCAAGCGTATAAACTTGGTGACGCATAGTTACCGTGAGTTACGGTGGTGCTGTGTTTGAAGCGCGATCAATTACTTACAAGGTACCGGGTTCCTTCGAAAGAAGTCTATCTGGAACACTGCCTCTGGGTATGGTAAATTAAGCCGAGCCAAGTTGGCCTGAAATAAGTTGACCAGTCAGGAAGGGAGGACTCTCTCATAACTTGAAGATCAGTGCTCACGTATAAGCCTATCGTAATTAGAACCACTGAGTGTGACTGACAGTCAAATCAACGGTACTGTACAAGCCACCCACCCGTCTCCGGTGACCTGAAGTCAGGGATGCCAGCGGAAGTACTGACGCCTAACCGATCCTGAGCCAGTCGCTCCCGGTCAGCAGAGAGCTCTTACCGGCACCTAACTACATAGCCCTGCATTAATACCATGGAACACATGAAACGACAGGATAGAAATCACCATGAGAAATATGTTCCGACAGCTGTCGGATTTCATGTACTTGGCGAGTGATTGAAGATCATTTGCTTCTAGAACGTTCGGGGAATGTTCATGGGGATATAAGTGAAAGCTCATTGGGACGTGCAGACGTTGAGTCGGCGTAGTGAGCGGTCGCTGGTCGGAGAAATTATTTAAGTGCACTACTACAAAGGAGCTTACTGAGTACTGAGTACTGATATGATACTTGACTCCTGATAACGCCCCCGGAAGGATCCGCGAGCGCTTGAGTTGTGGCATCAACTGCCATAGTAAGTAGGGGCAACATTTGTCGTCAAACCCTGGACTGCCACTGAGTCGCACTACCATACTAATAGTTAATAGCACTTGATTACTCGATCGAAGTAACCTGGATGCAGGAAAATCAGGTGGGTCAAATGTCTGGAACTTGGCTCGGAGCAAACAACCGTGTCAGCCTTTCTGAGAGTTTGAGAGTTTCGAGACGACTCCTCAAACTGCGGAAGGGAAGTACCTACGCGGTACCAATGACCTGGGCTAGACTGCGCCTGGATCCAATGGCTACTAGAAATACAATAGAATTTACACGTTCCCGCGATATGAATCTCATTCGTCGTATACCATATAACGTCCATTTTTGAGAATGCGTCGATTCAGAAATACATGTATTTGCTATCAACCTGGAAAAGTTCAATGAATCTCCAGAAACAGGCAGATCTGACCATGGCATCCACTGGCTTTACCATCCCATGATTGTAAACTCGTTCACATCCTTAGGCTGTTGCATGATGGGTGGGTCGCACATTTAGTCATCTTCGGGGTGGATGGACCCCGTGATGCAGTTCCGCATAGATTCACTGTAACAGGGGCTGAGGGTGCCTGCTGCCAAAGCCGGATGCACTGCATAGTTCTGGATGGGGAATCTATTGGTCGAATGAGTCGTCGCTGTTAGCTTTGCCATCCTCGCAGAATCGTAGACGATAGAGCGTTTCCGTTCGATTCGTCAGGTGATTGCTCATCCCTGACTTTGGGATGGCCTGTGATCCGCCAAGGTACACCTCATGATAAGTTGACGTGTCATTTCCTCGATGAAGAGCTTTGAGCGGAGCAGCACAGGATCAGGACAGAGCTCAATAAGTGGACTGCTACAGCGAGCTGTGCTGGGAACGGGTTCGGGCCTGGAAGTCCCTACTGAATAAAGGCATTCAGGTTGTTTGGGAAAACTCGCGTATGCGGACCAGGAAGAGGAACGTGAGTCTGTTGACGCCTCGAGTACTTCATACACGATAAGAGTAGTCGCGGTCGAGTATCGTAGTGTAGGAGTGGCAAATACAATCTTACAACTGCTGAGGTTCCCGCTCATGAGGAAGCTCGACAATCTGCTCAGATCCAGGGTATTCGGGTAGGTTGAGTTGAAACCTTTCCTCCATCGCTCTACAATCAGCGTCAGAATCCCCGTCAGGAGACAAGTAGTAACTGAGGACTCACTTGGGGACAAATCTCCCTCCTAGGAAGTGTCGTCCTTTGAAAGACCGCACTCCTTCCTTCGGTGCAGTTAAGCTTACCAACACATCGGGCACAATGCCTACACCTTCCTCGTCGCCCTTTTCAACATCCCATCCACTAGGAATGTCGACTGAGACTATGGGTTTTTTCGAGGACGAGATAAGTGGTAAAACCTCGTCGAAAGGTGCACGGACGGGTCCCTTGAATGAAAACCCGAAGATGGCATCCAGGATGACGTCGGACGATGAGAGGGTCGAACGGAGCACGTCGAGTGTGGTGTCAGGGGGTAGAGACGTGATTTTCATGTTATCACACTGCTTGTGCAGCCGCTGCGCCAAATTTTGCGAGGACAGTCAGGAACAAGAACAGACATGTACAGAGCGATGTAACCTTATAAATATCCTTCGACCCTGGCTGGTGAATAATGTTTGAGTCAGGACACGTCTCTCGTCAGACGTATGCAAGTACAGATACCTTGGGCATATAGATTGTGGGTTCGTAACCGAATAGGCCTGGTTGCAATAGACGTCATCTTTCCTATCAATGATCCATTAGATAACGAGGGACGAACCAAGGTGTCTTGCTGCTACTAATCCATCGCCACCTTGATTACCAGGTCCACAGCAAACGAGAACTCTTCTGTACTTATCCTTCTCGTAGACTTTTGCAAGCGTTTGAGCACATGAAAGTCCGGCCAGTTCCATCAACTTCAACCATAGCATAGTATTCAAGCTCAGTTCGGGCATTGGCAATGCGAACTATCCTGTACCTGGTCAATACTGAATGCGCCACATGTATTCATGAGTTCCTCGTCAATCTAAGACGTTACATCAGTCACGGTGCACAGGTACAGCGAATATCATTCACCTGTTGGGCAAGACTTGCTGTGAGATAACGGATGGACATGATGGTCTTGGATTGATTCAGTGGGAATCTCATCAAGTTGGTCGGGGCACAGACGCTCGTGACGTGAAGCTGGATACAGTATGGTACAGGTACAACGATGTAACTACAACAACACCGGGCCTGTCAGCGTAGAAAAAAGGATGGCAAGGGATGGCAGGTGGAAATCAGGGTAAGACGTCGGAGACAATCCAGTGTACTTTTGCTATTCACAATAAAGCGGGTTTCGCACAAACACGGCGATGCTCGTCCCAGTCCTTCCTCTGATGTTCAGGAGAGCAGTACTTGACCAACCTGCACTTGCTACAGACGAGGCCATTCGTGGGCGATATGTCGGCACAGTCAGCACTGCTCTGAGAACCCTCGGAACCCTCGCTACTCTCAGCATATCGTTGGATTTCCTCGCTGAAGCAGATGTCGCAATCGATCCAATTGCACATCTCCTTTGCTTTAATCTTCTTCCCGTACCGACCACCACGCTTTATTGAGAGGACCGCTGCCCCATCGATACCCCGTCTAGGAAAGCGAATCATTTCACAGTCGTCGTTGCAGCAAGGGTTTGGGCATCCGCTAGGGAAGTCGGAGAAGATATCTTCTGCGGGTACGAAGAGAGGATGCGTGAAGAGAATTTGGGAATAAGAGGTCGTCTGATGTGAGAACAAGATGATGAATGGCGGTCTTTTTTCGAATAGTATTGCCCGGAAAGCGAGGTCGATCTGAGGAAAGCACGGTGTACGTCGCTGCTTGAGTAGCGTGTGGCACAGCCGCATGTCTGAGTGGGGCGAAGAACGAATGAGGCCCTAAAGGATGAACAGGGGCAGATGACGAACGATCATATTGGATTTGGCTCTCTATGCTCGGTTTACACGTCCGACCACCATATGCAAACCGACACACAAGTTTGAAATACTCTGTAACGTCGTCCATCTCTTGTCGCTTCAAGTCTGTTACGATAATGTAAACATCGTCGCAACCATGATCATGCATGCCCCGTAAGAGCATGAGCTCGGGAAGCTGACAGAAGAGCGATGAGCATGGACAGAATTGATAATGGAATGGAGTGACGTACCATTGTGAAAATGACGGGCATCATGGATAGTTTTCTGTCTTGCATTGATCTGTGATGGTAGACATGGGTGGTCCAGGTTCGGTCGAGAGGGATCAGACGACCGGTGTCGACCGTTCGACAGAAGATGTTCTCTGGAACGAAGTCCCCTTTGTTCCAGACGATGACCTGACGTCTCAGAGTGTTGGATGCATGCTTGCGCTCCCTGACGGTTTGGAACCATTCCCAGTACGCGTCGTTGCGATGTTCGAGCCATTTGTCGATTAGCATGTCAGTAGCGTCGTGGTCGAGTGTTTTGCATACGAGCTCGCTCATCGCCAGGGTTGGCTGGGAAAGCGCAGAATAATGTTGAACTCGCTTCCCCATACGGTGCACAGATGGTTTGATAACAAGACTTGGCAAGTACCACAGCTTCGAGAGATTTGCCAATCGACTCTCAGTACACCGGCCCTAAACGCCGATACATCCGAAATCAACATTTCAACCCCTGTCTTGAATTATCGACATTACCACGACAAAAAGCAATAACTGAAGCATTTCGCCGCACAACAAGCAGTGCAAACTAAAGACAGTCTTTCACCAGAACAACTAAACTACCCCACTTCTCTTCCCTAGCAGTGCGCAAATGGGCACTTCCCAGAACAGTTGCACGGCGCTTGATCTGACGAACCACCATCAGATGCGACTCCAACCTTGACAAACATCTAACATACCAATGCTCAAGCGGAGACACGATGTCTCGCAGACACCTTCGCCTGTTTCCAACAGAGCTTGCAAGTTCTCGTGTTCTTCAACCTTCCGTCCACATGCCGCCCGCCAGTACACCTTGCTCCTCAAGTGGCACGGAAGGTATCCACTGTTGAAGATGTGGTTCGTCAACTGGGCCACGATCTCAAACTTTGTCTCAGGGACATCAAGTCTAACACGCTGTGTGACAACAGGTACAGCAGACTTGTGAAGATAGTGGTAGCTGAACCAAACAGCAGGCGCGGAATCCGCTAAGAACCATATCAGCGTCAGATCAACACTCGAATTCATGTTGCTTACCAATGACCAAACGAAGAGCTGTCTGAGGACACTTCCCGGCACCGTTCTTCAGAAGTTCCTCGACCAAGTGCCCAGCACTGACACGATGACCCTCGTGGTTTTCCCAAAAGGAGACAGGCCGATGCTTGGCTTCGATGAAACCCTGGCGGAAAAGATGTTCAAGGACATCCTCCAGGTCCAAGAGCCGATGATTCTGGAACTCTAACTCGATGAGCTGCGCCGTAGCCGGCTTGTTACAGCGGGAGACTTGGTGGTAAGTCAACCAGAGCTCGTTGTGGGTCATCGTGTGCAGAGGTTATAGTCAGAGAACACAAGCCGTCGAAGACAGGGAAGAGAGAGCTAAGCTGAAGCTGCTGGGAAGGGATGGCCATCGTTGGGCCCTTTTATACGCAAGGATGATGTCAGGGTTGGTGGTGACATATTATATGAAGAGAGCTTAAGCCCGAACTCGCTTACTGCCGAGTCAATGTACGGGGGCACGAGGCTTATGTCAAGTTTGTTATACGTGCGCCCACCGGCCCGCAAGGAAAAAGTGACCGACGGGCCTAGTCGTTTTTGAAGGAAACTTACCACATATTCCTCGTGTCAATTTACCTTGAGTAATCCCATATATGATACTTATCGTTGATCGCATACTTGGTCACTTCAACTCAAACGTGCTAGCATCTACAAGTCGGTTCAGGTTAGCCGAGTCCTAGGACTCACATCTGCAAAGCAGACGAGTAACGTTATCGCTTGACGACTCTACCACCGGTCGTTTGAGAGCTGTGATTGGAGGACGGCTAGCAAAAAAGGAGATGTAGGGTCGCCACTGTGCTAAGCGAGTCGGGGAGGCTCCCTCCCCCTCGGGTAGTTTTGCAGATGCACCTTGAACCAGTCTTAGCGCAGCGGCGACCCTGAATCTCCTTTTTTGCCAGTCGTCCTCCAATCACAGCTCTCCAACGGCCTGTGGTAGAGTCGTCAAGCGATAACGTTACTCGTCTGCTTTGCAGATGCCCTACATTTTTTTTGACAATATACAATACATCCTCAACGTGTTCCTTGACTCACCACGAAGTTCGTGTTGGTCTTTTCGTTGAGATACATGCCACCGCATGACACTGACCAAAATCACGCCGCGACACAAGGCTGGTTAGCCGAGGCAAATGTCCACCTTTTCTGTAACCGTATTGGAGAAGGACCCTTAATTCCCTGTTTTGTTGACCCGTCCTCCAATCATATAGCTCTTGAATGGCCTACGAAAGGTCGTCAGGCGGTAACGTTATATTGCGCCTTTGCAGATAGGCTGGTGGTCAACGATTAGCTGCCACCAGGGCAAGTATCTTTTGCATCAGCCATGAAAGCAATCATAACCACCCTTTCGGTGTAACACAGAAGTTCTCAGAACTAAGGAGCTGAGCCACGGGTCGCTTCATACTGATTGCAATGTACCTGTGGGCTCTCATCTAGTATGCCACGGCTCCAGCGACTTGACTACGCCAGACAGTAATGCTCGGCTGAACTCGTGAGACCTACAATGTCATGCTCGGGAGATAGGTTCGCCCACCGCAATCGTAAAGTTAAGAGTGAACTCAACCAGTTTGAAGGCGCACTGGAGAATAATAAAGTTCCATGTGTCAAACGAGTTAAGAAAAGTATCTCCCTATTTCCCCAATCTCCACATCCCGTCTTTGACGGTAGCTAGTCCTTCTCGTTTTGCAGCCTCCATAAAGCTACCAAGCTGCTCGATGGTGCGATCATAACCAGGGGCAAGCCTGAGCATTGTTTGTATACGGTCTAGCGGTAGCGAACCCAAGTTTGTGAGCATGCCTTCAATGAACTGCAACTGGGATGTCAAACAATGCACCCATGTGGACGTCAAAGCGTCTCTACCTTCCAATAAACTTTCATTTGTTCTGCTTGCTGCTGCTGCACACTCATCATTGGTGGCAACTCGTCCTCTTTGGTAGCTACAACTTGAGTGTCAGGACAAGGGAGAGACGGGTAAGGTGACGGCGGTAAATGTACCTAGTTTTGGAATCGTTGTCTTGGTTCCTGGAGTTGGTTCTTCCCTTACAGAAAGCAACTTGAACACATGTTCACTGTCCTCTTTCAAAACACGCATGTCGACCCATGTAGCAAGCGACTTCAAGGCAGCACTACGGCTCACAGTGCCTACCCTTGAGATCAGCTCGTCAACGGTCCACGTATCTGTAAATGGTCGTGATCAGCGCAATAAGGCAATCGAGGCGAATAGGTCGCACCCTTCTCCGAGAAAAGCTCAATAAACGCAGCTTCCAGAGGCGGAACGTCCGCATTGACTTTGCGGTCGTCGAATTCGAGTTCAAGTTGCACTCGGCCAAGATGAGGTAGCCAGCGCAGCGCTTTGTCAGGCTTGAAAGTAGTGAACTCCTTAGCGTACTGTTCTTGCGTGCTACCGTGAAAGGTGAGATTGTGCGCAATGAGCTAGTGGCAGACTCACTCCTGAAATCGACCCGGCATGACGATGTTACTGGTTTCCAGAGCCGGCCAAAAATGTCGTGAGATTATTGTTGGATGTATGATGCTCTTCTGCTTGTAAGAATAGTCTCGTATTCAAATACATCGATGCTTACAGGTCGCTGGGACTGGACATGCTGATCAATTCGCCTTGAGTCTGTCATGTCCCGAAGCATCACTTCGCAAACCTGCAAAGCTGACTCCCCGAAACGAATCTTCAGAATTTCGATATTTCGTCGCTTGAAAACGGTCACCAATACATCACGGATGGGGACGAATGGGGGACAAACCTCCCGGTCAACGTTACCATCTTTGATTGCAAGCAATCGTTGTGCAAGCAGCACTTGAAGCTCCTTGATGAAGAGGTCCTTTGAGTCGTATATACTGACGATGGTGCTTATGATGTCACTCGTTTTGCTAGCACGGAAATCTTTTGTTGAAGTCAACCATACTAAAAACGGTCAACGAGAGGAGAGATTTACCAGGACCAGCATCTATTGGCTCGGGTGTCCATTCAGGATCGGCATAGTTTTCTATTTCTGGTTGTTGAAGAGGTTGAATAGGTTCGTTGTCATCTACCAATGAGTCACCACCGCCTTCACCGTCGCCGACTAAGCTGGCGACAATACATCTAATAGCATCTGGCCGATCTCTTGAAGTGGTATCAACAAGAAGATTGTGAAGACATATTCATGGCATTACCGGAGATACCGACGTATTGGATCTGCCACCTTGAATAAGAGAACGCCTGGAGGATCTACGATCCTCAGGCATTTGATCGTTGAAACATAGGATAGGAGAATATCTTTTGTGTCTGCTCCTGGGTGAAGTAGGCGTTTCTTGTTCCTGGAGAATGTGTCAGCCACAAAAAAAATATTATGTCCTCATGACCAACGCTCGTCGAATAGATTGGACTAATTCTGCACGTTGATCAACTCTCTGCAAACATTCCTATGCTCAAGTCGATAAGTATAGAAAGAATGACGGGGTATCGTGCAAGTAAGGCTACCTTAAGGTCTTGGAGAGCGCCAGTAGAATCTGGGAAATCTACGATGATGTCGAATATCTCGCGCGTGCTACAATGGTAATGATTGAATCAGCACTACGAGAGCGACCACTCACATACCGCAAGTCACAAAGAGTTTTATGCATATGAAAGTCAAACCTTGACCCGACGCCCTGCATCATCGTTTTTGCCTCGTCGGCTTCGAAAGATGAGCAAACACGCAATGTATAAGAGAATATGAGCCGTACCGCTAGTTGCTCCTCTAGCGAATGGCCATACCATCCATGGCACAATCTTGTGGATCATCCAGGTACGAAGGTCCGCCAACATTGGTTCTTCCCATGAGCCAGCACAGGTTTGCAGCACGTGAGCTTCAATGTATTCATATCCTACGCTAGCTATAAGTGTTTCATAACGTTCTATGAGGCTCAGGGTTTCGAAAGCCTGCCAGAGGGAGCGGTCTTGCTGATCGGAAGGTTGTGATACTGTCCTGACGAGCGTCGCGGCGACGAGCGCCTTGACCCCTCGCGCAAAGGAAGCAGGGAGGATGGAGAATAGGTGGGTTTGAAATGCAAGTGTATATGCGGATGTAATAGTTTGACCAAGTCTGCCGAGGTGTTATCAATATGCGGATAAGGGACTAGAGGCAGGAATTCACTCAGCATTCGGTTTCCAAGCGTTATACCACTCAACAAGTCGGAAGATAAGTGCTCTTACTGTTTCCGGATCCGAGTTGGACTGAATTCACGTGAGTATCAGGTGAGATGGTTATACGATGGCATACTTCGTAAAGATTCATGTAAACTTGGACCTCGCGCGCAATCAGGTGCTGGCTTTTATGCAAATCCTCTGTAAAAATGTGTTAGATTGCAGATCAGAGAAAGAGGGAGCCACGAATCGGACCAAGAAAGACCTCAAGCACGACCGGTAATCGTCTGCATTTGTTGATGATGTCGAAGGCTTCCCTAACCTGACGCATGTCTAATGGAGAACTACCTTAGTACTTCGCGGGGGTAGAGTGGGGTAAAGAGGTCACTTCACCATGCCGAGACCGAGGAGTTGGGTCATTCAAGTCGTATGTCTTTAGGAATGCTGTCGCTAAAGTCCAAGCCTGCTCAAACATGATGAACGTCCGTAACGAGTTTAAAGAACAAAGGCGTACATGGCTGAAACTCATAAGACCCGATATCCCTGGCTCCGTGCGATTTATACGGGTAAAGGACTCTTGCCATTTCGCAGCAACCTGGGCACGCACCGCGTTCGACGCCATCGACGACGCGACAAGCTGACTTGAGCACAGCCACATGCACGCGTTCGGCGTCCCGGTAGCGCAAACAATATCACCCCACACGATCAAATGTCCGACGCACGTCCATCGTACGCACGTCCCATAACCACCTTGAGCTTTGCGGCCAGATGCACAAGTAGCGGGTTGGTCCAGGACCTCTGAGGTACTCGCGAACCCTCGACCGATCTCCGTCGGACGCTCCGAATCTACTCATTTAAAGAGCATCTCCCACATGGTTCGTGTCACTTCTGGATTTCATTGTATACTCCGGGCGACTGCATGGACTTGCTGTCCCATGTGATAGCTCTTGGGCCCCATCAAGCTTCCAGCCATCGACCTGAACAAACCTACAAATGTAGGCGCCGTCCAACAGTTTACTTTACCGAATCCTCTGATTCAAGGCATGTTCAAAGTAAATAATACATGGACAGACCTGGCAGCCTGACCAGGCTTATACTACTACTTACGAGATGAATCCATTATTTAATAAACTGGCTGGGAGTCGGAATCTCGTTCAGCCATCCATGACCTAATCCAAATGATGGAGATGAAGCTGCTAAAGCAACTTCATGAACCTTTTATCAGTGTCACATAATATTGGTGATCTATCGGACATGGAGGATGGCGGTGACTTAGTTGTAACGCCATTCATCCCTACAGAACACGATGTACTGTCCACAAACCTCGTGGATGTGCTGCCGCCTGAGCGCTCCGATTCGCCCAGGAAACGAGCTCCGTGCGAGGACTCATGCTCAAGCCTGAGAGTCATGGATGCTTCCGAGGCATCATCCAGAATCTCACAAGGACCAGATGTACCATGCAGGGATCCACAGTTTTACATGACTGATGGAAGCTGCATACTGCGCGTCGGAAACACCCTCTTTAATGTAAGATTTTCTTATCTGCTCATGCGAGGCAGGTAAATGATCGCTTTTGTAGGTCCATCGTAGTATTCTATCAGCGGACTCTTCTTCGTTTAGCACCCTGTTTACTTTGCCTCAGGGCAATATCACCACGGAAGGTGCGTCGGATGACAATCCAATCATCCTCCACGGGGATACTCCTGAAGAGTTCCGGAGTTTCCTTTGGTCTCTATATGCCCTGTAAGGTTTTAAACCTGGTTCCGATTCCTCACTCTTATCTGTGCACAAATAATAGCCCACACGAAATAATGGTTGTTCGGGGTCCTCATTTTGACCTTGGTCGCTTCATGGACATTGCTAAAGTGGCCAGCAAGTACACATTCAAGTCAATCGAGACCTGGGCTTTGGATGCAATTCAAGAATTCATCGAGAGAAAGCCATCCCCGCTACTCGACACCATCCCAATCGGATTTCCCTTCTCCACTAACTCACCACCATCTGCGTTCGTTGAGAGCAAGCACCAAATATCCCGCTTGGTGCAGCTTGCGCAAATGTGTGGACATGCGAACCTTCTGGAAACTATGATCACACTGCTCCGGCAGCTGATATCAGTATCACTCCATTTTTCCTACCTAGCAATGTCTCTGGCGGACGATCTGAATCTCAGAGAGCTGCGGGGTCCGGCATACTTGGAAGTTTTACAAAGATCTGTGTTCATCTGTGGCCGCGATGAGAATGGTAATGTCCTTGTAGAAGGTGATGTACACGAAAGCTCCGGTGGATTGGACCGTCTCGTTGTCAGTCCTGCACAACAGCTTCGCCTACTATCTGGATATCACCGTCTCTCTAAAGCATGGGAGGAATTGCGCGCAACCCCCATACCTTTCGAGCATGCTCCTTCATGTGGATCTACTTGGCATCAGCACGGTTGCACCCAGAGCTGGTCAGAGTTCTGGAAGGAGAAAACGCGAGCAGACGGGGTACTCGCTCTTGGCGCGGCCAATGTGATTGGAAAGTTGCAGGTGATACTGAAGGAACTGGACAAGCCATGGGGTTCTGCGACGTACATGCATCATGAGTGCAAGTCGGTTGCGAGGCGAGCCATCCAAGATACGATAAAGCATATTAGCGATTCGTTACCAGACTTTTTCTATGAAACTGGGGGGGAGTACTGATTCGCACCCTGTAAGAGCTCTCCAATCAACTCTATGGACAGCTCCATCATAAACATTTATATGTCAAATTGCTACCACTACCACTGTTGTAAAACATACATATGTTCGAGTTTACATTTTTTGCTTTCCCTTGACGACCGTATCCTCGTAATTAAATGAATCGTTTGAAAGATTGCGAGATTCTCCCTTCCAAGGGCCATCTGATATTTGATGGGTATCCACCGTCGACATGGCCACCATGCTACGCATCAGATTATCGATGTTGTCGTCCAATGGGGGCTGTTCCAAGCCTATCCGCGATCCTCGCCCGAGCATCTGTTGAAGAATCTCTTCTTCCTCTAGATGTTGCATACGAGCCCTCAGACCTCGTAGAATTACGTCGAAAAACACTGGGCAATGTAAGCTTGTGCTGTGTGTTCACGTGTGGCGCACCAACTTTTCTCCTCCATCTGATTCTGTGGCAAGGGTTGAATCAATGCAGAGAACGACATGAGCTCTTCCTCGATCCTCGGGCCGTCCAACTTGAGTTTCGAGGACCATTTCTGTTCAAATGCTTCTGGACTCAGCTCCGAGTCAGATTGTGTGGATTCGTCTGGTCCATATGCCGTGCCCACGGAGCTGGCGGGTGAGGGTGCACGGATGACGGGTGAGGCGTAGGCAGGATCACCCGTATGGATTAGCGGGGCGTTTGGCATTTAACGAGTGCCACTGCAACAGCAACTTGCAGACGGTTTGGAGGGAACGTGACTCGACGCGACGCGGTGTGACGTTGATTAACGCGACTCGTGACGATCAGTCACGCGGAATCTCCACTTAAAATCTTCGTGACGCGTCTTTACTTCCCTTCGTCTGTTCCACCATCTCCACCTCGGTCTACTAGCATCGTTTTTCTTGTATTCTATCTCATGGCCTATGTTTTCAAGAGAGGTTAGTGTCTGTAAGCCCCTTCATCAGCTAAAGTTGACCGTGGTGCGTCGGTCCACGTTGCAGATGGGTAAGCTACTTCCTCAAGCATGACGCGACGCGTCTCGTTGACACCTCAACCCAGGCGTAAGGAGAATGTGCAGTTTGATAAGGTACATCGTGTGTCCTTTGTGCCACGATGATTTTGTTTACTCGAGCAATAGATCACGGCGAGGATAAATAAGCTCTGTTATGGTCTCGATATCGACTATGTTGATCCCATCGAGTAAGCCTTGTGTCGGACACTTATTTCCAGGTATTGATAGTACGCAGGGTAGCAAAAAAAGTGATCGCTGGTGTATACCAAGGCGTCACTACTGTCGAACTCGATGTCAGTTCCTACACGTGCCAACCTACGTATATTCTAATGTTGCCATAGAATCTTGCCGCGGAAACCGCTGCCTGTCTCACTACGAAACACCCAGATTATGCCGTCCTTGCAGCACGTATCGCTATATCCAATCTGCACAAGGAAACAAAAAAGAACTTCTCCGCAGTGATCAAAGATCTGTACGAATACAGTAGGCCAGCCCAATGTTCAGTAGACCGTTTCACTAATGGTTTACAGTCAATCCAAAGAATGGTCGGCCAGCAGGTATGATCTCAGAGCAAACATACAACGTCGTGCAGAAGCACGCTGCCACGCTGGATTCTGCGATCATTTATAACCGCGACTTCAACTACAACTAGTGAGTCGTCATTAGTCTCTAAACGTTCGTTGTTTCACTGGGTGGCGCAGCTTCGGCTTCAAGACCCTTGAGAGATCCTATCTGCTCAGAATCAACAATTGTGTTGCAGAGCGCCCTCAGCACATGATCATGCGAGTGGCTGTCGGCATCCACGGTGATAATATCGAGCGCGTATTGGAAACGTACAATTTAATGTCTGAACGGTACTTCACACACGCGTCACCCACACTTTTCAATGCTGGCACACCCCACCCGCAACTCAGTTCTTGTTTTCTTGTTTGCATGAAGGATGATTCGATTGAAGGCATCTATGATACTTTGAAAACTTGTGCCATGATCAGCAAGACTGCCGGTGGTATTGGTTTGAATATCCATTGTATCCGGGCCACGGGGTAAGTGTATTCCCAATGCCATTCGTTGGAAGAGCAAACACATTTTCCTGCAGATCGTACATCGCAGGCACTAATGGCTATTCAAACGGCATAGTACCCATGCTCCGTGCATATGATGCGACTGCACGCTACGTTGACCAAGGAGGCAACAAGCGTCCTGGTGCCTTCGCAATTTACTTGGAACCTTGGCACGACGATGTATTTGACTTCATTGATCTCAGAAAGAACCACGGTAAGGAAGAGGCCCGTGCTCGTGACCTCTTCTATGCCCTTTGGATCCCAGATCTTTTGTCAGTCATTTCCTCCTCGCAGTATGCACTAGCTTGAATGGTCTCTTCTAGTATGAAGCGTGTGGAGGCGAACGAGGACTGGTCCCTTTTCTGTCCCAATGAGGCGCCCGGGATGGCCGACTGTTGGGGTGAAGAGTTCGAGGCCTTGTACGAGAGGTATGAAAAAGAAGGCCGCGCACGGAGGACTGTTCCTGCGCAGAAACTTTGGTACGCTATCCTCGAGGCACAAATCGAGACCGGAGGGCCATTCATGGTTTACAAGGACTCTGCTAATCGTACGTGAACCTTTGTCGTTCGAAGTTACCAACTCACTCCCCATCTAGGGAAGTCTAATCAACAGAACCTCGGCACAATCAAGTCATCTAACCTGTGCACTGAAATTATCGAATATTCCTCTCCTGATGAAACTGCCGTGTGCAATCTTGCTTCTCTTGCCCTTCCTACCTTCATTACGAATGGCCAATACGACTTCCAAAAACTCCACGATGTCGCAAAGGTAGTTGCATACAATCTCAACCGCATCATCGACACCAACTACTACCCTGTTCCTGAGGCGCGCAGATCCAACATGCGCCATCGCCCCATTGGCCTTGGCGTTCAGGGTCTTGCTGACGCCTTTATGATCCTCCGCCTTCCCTTCGACTCTGTGGAAGCCAGGGAGCTGAACTTGAAGATCTTTGAAACGATCTACCATGCAGGTCTTGAGGCGAGCTGTGAGATGGCGGAAAAGGAAGGTCCTTATGAGACTTTCCGTGGGAGTCCTGCAGACCATGGCCAACTCCAGTATGATCTCTGGGGGGTCACACCTACCGACCTTTGGGATTGGACGTCCTTGAAGGAGAAGATCGCTCAAAATGGATTGAGGAACTCGCTCCTGGTTGCCCCTATGCCTACAGCCTCGACGAGTCAGATCCTTGGGTTCAACGAATGCTTCGAGCCATACACCAGGTCAGTTTTTCGCCCTCCGCAACAATTTGGTGGCTGAAGGGATGTACAGCAACATCTACACTCGTCGTGTCCTCGCTGGTGAATTCCAAGTTGTTTGCCCGTGGCTTCTCAGAGATCTTGTTGAGCGTGGCCTCTGGAACGACACGATGAAGAACATGATAATCGCGCACAATGGCTCAGTAGCTAATATCCCCAGTATTCCCGACGATGTCAAAGCGATCTACAAAACTGTTTGGGAAATCAGCCAGAAGAAAGTCATCGACATGGCTGCAGATCGCGGCGCCTTTATATGTCAAAGCCAAAGTTTGAACATCCATTTGCAAGCTCCTACTCTGGGTCAGCTCACGAGCATGCATTTCTACGGATGGAAGAAGGGGTTGAAGACCGGAATGTATTACCTCCGTACGCGCCCGGCTGCCCAGGCTATCCAGTTCACGATCGATCAGAACACTCTCAAGACTGCTAAGATGCTGGAGACATCCAACAAAGCACGAGGCTCAGAACGGAACGGCAATAGTATACCAACTCCTTCGACATCGCCCTCTCCCGTACGCAGTACTAGGGCAAATGCCCCTTCTGCTTCGTCGCTGGGTGCTACTTCGAAGTCGACAACTGCAGGGAATGAGGAGGTGGATCCCGAGTATGCTGCAGCCCTCCAGCGTCAGAAGGACCGTGAGCTAGAGGAGGCCAAATTGATGTGTTCTCTTGAGAACAAGGAGGCGTGCGTGATGTGCTCAGGCTGAGTTTGTCGAGAGAAATGTATTGGTTGTTACAGTGATGTTTTCTGCTTCGGATCCCTCTGTATGCCTGTACTTGTTTCAAGTTTGCGATGCGTTTTCGCTCTGTACTAGCCTATGCAAATGTTGTATTTATAATCGATAGATGACCCGGGGACTTAGCCGAGGTTCTGGTTAGGACCCGTCTGGAATAAGTACTGGACTATTGTAAACACCTCAGAACTGAGTCATAGTGGTAGAAGCGCCTCGCTCCTAACATACATACATAGATAATGGCACAAGTATCTAACGAATACAGGATAGTCCGCGGGGTATGTACAACGACGGGGAATCGGGGGATGGCATGTGGATACTTAGAAGAAATGTCCGAATGGTATACACCATAAGTTCTATGACCCAGAATAACTTTCTCGGGTGTTCGAAATGAACGAAATAAGAATAAGTCAGATAGCTCGTTAGATACGGTGGACCGTTAGGACCGCGATAAGGCCATCTTGCGCGATGGCATGGTTGATCCCTGCGCGGAGAATGTGAATAAACGACAGGTGGCATGTTGACACCTGCGTGGTAAATACCTTTGAAGCCCGGCTCGAGAAGCCCTTCACGCCATTCTACATCGGTCACCCATGAGATGCCTTTCCACGAGCTACCGGAGATGGCGGACTGGACCAGTAAGTCGCGCCCGATGTTGTATCCGTTAGGGACAATCATGTGGTGCTTGGTGGAGTCCTAAGGCGGAAGCTTAGTCAAAGAATAGAGATATGGACATCTAATGTTGAGCGAACCTGCTCCTTTGACGCCCTAAATATCAGAATGAATCGACGGGCCAAGGCATATAGCTCTTTCGACGCACCCAAGGAACCATGCCCCTGTATTTGCATCGGTGCCATTTTGTTTCCAAGCGCGGAAATGATTTCCCCCTGAATATGGTGTTAAAACATCATTGCAAGGAAGGGCATAACTTGTGACTTGCCAACGAGGCTTTCCCAGCACGTTCCCCAGCGAGGGAAATAATGCTGACGCGCCAGAATATGCTCGGATTTTCTGCCCTCTCCGTCGCCGAGGTCTGCCTTGTGAACATGACCATAGTGCAACCCGAAGCACTCCTCGGAGAACCCAATGGACCTTGTGAATATGAGCCATATGCTTGCGACGGGGAAGGAATAAGATAGCCTACTTGTAGTACCAGCGGAAACCTTCGTCTGTGAGAACGAATGGATCCGATAGATTAGATATAATGATATTCAAAGGTTCTCCATATCTAGGTGTCGTGAACTGGAAAGGTCAGGGGTCAAAGGGCAGGTCCGCACGAAGAAAAGGAAGCTCACATCGATGAATTGGCCACCGGAGGCTCGTGGATCTGCCCAACCGAGCTCGACCTTGGGTGGGTCTACCCTGAAATTTGAGGGCAGGAAGGGAGTTTGTGTGTTCCGGCTGATCAAGTTCAAGGGGAAAGGTATCGCCAGGGCTGGGGAGAAAAGGGCGAGGAAGGAGAGAGCGGGGAGCATGACGGTGGTGAGGGTATACCTGGCGGTCCAAGGCGAAGACGATAAAAACTCACACTGGCACAGCTCCTACAATATTTAGCATGCATAGCACCGGATCCAGCGAACGTGGATCGTGGCAGTGGATCAGCTCTGTCACGTGCGTACTCTCCACTCCAACGACCAGACCAGACGGTGACGGACCGACTCATCAGTACATACTTCATGTCGACACCACACGACCTCATCATCGCGCACGACGACCCACACGACGCAGCCCACCGCGATGACAATGGAAGCGATGTAGACGCAGAGACCGCATCCCAGCGCTCAATCCCACTCTCCTCCCCACCTCGCTCTCCGCGCGGCGTCACCACTCCATTGCGTGCACAAGAGTTCTTCAGAAGAGATTCTCAGGTCGATTCCATCGAAATTGACTTCGGCTCCGAAACAGACGAAGTCAGTGACTCACATAGCGATCTGGATGCGCGGAGAGCAAGCTCTATCACTTCCGCCGCACCGTCCACCTTCTCACAACTGGGGCTGCCAAAGACCCATACCACGTCCGTGACCTACCCTCCCACGTCTTCTTCCGACACCACCGATGTCGATTCCTTTACCTCCGCCGCGTCAACCTACTCGCGGAAGGCCCGACCGGAATCAATGCTGTTACAGCCTCCCCGTGGTCCTCTCGTGCTGGGAATCGCTTTGGTGGACTTCAACCATTTGGTAAGGCTCGTTGGACACGGCATCTGTTCATCATGTCCATCCAGCACTAGGTTGGCCCCAAGATCGAATTCAGCCAAGGAGATATATTCGAGGACGAAGAGATCGCGAAAATACTTCCTTTTCTCGCCCTTCCGGACGGAGCTCATCTGGTATACTCCATCTGTCGCGCATGCATATCAAATCTTACCTTGCCGCACAGTCTGTGGAAGACTACTCTTACTTCCATCTCGTCCCAGATGTATCGAACCCCACCACGATATTTGGGATATCGTGAGTCTCTACATTACATGTCAGAAAACGTGTTGAATGTATTCACAGATGTAACCGACAAATCGCCGCTTCGACCTTGCTCGTCAAAGATGTCGATGTGACACGTTCCATCGTCCAGAAAGCAGTTGTCGTCTTGGCCAGCAAGCCTGTGTTTGGTCCAATACGGTCAGTGGGTAGAATATGTCAGTGTGCAATACTGATAAGACAACATAGCGATCGACTGGGAGTTGTCACAAGGGCCTTGTTTGCTCAACGGTAAACTTCTCTTTACTTAACTCTGCTCGCATCAGACCTTAAGACCATCCGCAGAGACTTCACGGATACGCAAATCCTAGTCGAATTTGGAAGTTCACTAGAAGTGTCGCTACGAGCGCAACTCACGGAGAGCGGTCTGTACATAGGTTAGCAGCAGGTTGCATCATGTCTTTTCTGTGATAATCGCTGACTTTACTGGGAAAAGGAACCAGTTTGTAAGTTCTCGAACACTCGTCTTGCGCCGCCATTGAGTAGTTTTACAGGAGAGAATTTGTTCACGTTTTTCGGCATCGTACGCTTATGCTGTTGAAGGCTCTTATGCTACAGAAGAAGGTTGTCAGCATACATGCGTTCTAGACCTTCGCTCACCGCTTTCTAGATCATGTTTTATGGTCATCCCGTGGAGAGATTGTGCACTTATCAATATTCATTGATCTCCCTTATACCCGGTTCGTGCCTACAAACTCATGATTATCCATTCGCTCACTATGTGTAGGTTTACTTCAAACGTTGGATGATTGTGGTTCCCCTCCATTAGCGGCGAGAGCACCCACACTATCCCGACCTAATTCACTCAGAACATCAGATCGGAAGAGTATGCTAGCGTACATTGGTCTACCGTTAGACTTATTCGGAAAGGTTGATCTGGACATGCCGCACCAAAAGATTTTAGCTAAATCTTTCTCTTTAGGATGCTTTTTTCCAGCCATATCTGCCACTGCAACAACTTGACCTCTTGAAGGACTCTCAGAGTTGGCTCTGTGGAAGCACTAACACAATTGTCACACAGCAAAAGGAGATAGATTTACTAGTAAATGTACAATTCTCTTTACTATTCCTCACCCATTGCTTGACCACTCATCACAGACTGAGACGGCTACCCTCGAGTTTCGGAATCCGAGACTCGAACGATTGGTGGCTCTCACTCCTGCGGATCGCAAATGGGTTGATGAAATCGTCCGGGACGTAAACGATTCTTGGGACGACACTGACCCCACCAAAGCCGTCATGCAGTGCGTTATTTCTCGCTCAGATTGAATGGTCGATGTTGAGCTCTTCAAAGTTTCAAGGGTAGTGATGATTACCTCAGAGCAAAGGTATATCAGATCAGCCTCCATTATATACCAATGGGGTGACTGACATACAACAGTGCGAGGAGTATGTATCTGCAGCACTCGCATCAGTGCGATACCGGGAATTCCTGTCGAAAGGGAAGGGTAATGGAACTATCATCGCTGGGACTGGTAGGCTGGTGGTTGTAAACGCACGCTTTTGAGGCTCATACCATACCAGGTGGTGATGCAAGCACGCTAGAGGACTTCAATACTGTGTGGATAGCAGAATTCACCAAGACGAACGCTTACGAAGTCTGGGATCGGTCAACGGACCCGATGTTATTTGATATTGTTGAACCTCGGTTAGTTTGTAACCTTGAGACTCACCTCAGTGACTCTGATGCCCTTTCCGTCATCAGACACCCTTGTAACGAGAAACCGTCAGTGGTGTCAGATATCGGACTCCGGCTTTCCGAAGGTATCCAAGACCTCAGACTAGAACAACAACTTGCGCCAACGCGTGAAGCCATCTCACG
>JBBPSC010000172.1:0-27359 GCA_038093395.1 Baorangia bicolor
AGAACACATCAGCATAGTCCTTGCAGAAGTCTGGGATGGATACTTCCTTAGGTTTTTCAGTGATGTTGAGTTGGGTAGATATGGTGACCTTGTTGATGTGTTCCTCATCGGCTCCATTTGAGGGAGGATACTCACAAAGAGACCACTCCACCCCTTGGGGATACCTTTGAGCGAACAGGGTGGCAATTTCGTGGTCAGAGTCAGGGTCAAACCAGTTGGGGTAGAGGGGTTCTTCAGGAGTGGTGGGGTTGATGTCGAGGGTGAAATGTTTCCAGTTGATCCGAGGGTTCCATTTCTGGAGCCAGGGCATTCTGAGTATGACCTGGGAACAGCTTAGGTGGGTGACCATGAGTTTTTCAGTGTTGGAGAACGAGCTGGAGTAGATAGGGACAAAGGTGTTGTTCTTGATGGTCCCCTTTTGGTTGGGGGTTCCATCAACATTGTAGGCAATGATGGGGCTGGGGAGTGGTGAGGTCTTGAAGTTTCCTGGGGATAGGAGTTGAGGATCGATGAAGTTTCCGGTGGCACTGGAATCAATGAGGGCGGTGGTTTTGATGGTTTGGTTCTTTCCTTGTAGCAAAATGGGAAGACACAAGGTTCTGTCATTCTTTGGTGCTACAAGTATATGGTTCATGGTAAGGGAAGGAGACGTCGAGGCAGCTTCCCTTCTTAAAAATCCCGTGCCTTCTGGATGCGTGCCAAGGACACCGAAGCGATTTCTTCAGATGGTTCTTCATAGCAGGTTTTGAGAACCTCAAGGATTTCTCCTTCATCTTTGCCTGAGGTTTTGAGCGAGTTGACATACTCATCGAGATGGGAGCAGGGTGGGGCAGGGGTTGCTTCCTTGGGAGGGGAAGTTTCCATGGTGCGAATGTTCTGGGGGCGTCAAGGGGTCTTTGAAAAAGAGGAGAACTGGGTACAGTTTGGGGTGCTGTGGCCAGGTTTGTGACAATGGAAGCAAAGCTTGTCTCTGATGCATTGAGCTTGATCAGCAGGAGTAAGTTTGGTGATGGTGACAGTGTCAACATCCATAGCATTGGGGTCTTCTGCGGGGTGAGGAGAGGACAAGGGTTGGAGATGACCCTTCCTAAGGGCGAGGATATGCATCTTCTGCATGTGGAAAGTCTTGGCTTGCTCAATCCACTTGGAGAGTGTAGTAGCGGGGGCAGACATGGAGAGGATCATACTGATGAGGTGTTGGTCTAATCTGATAGAGAATTGGTCAGTGAGGGTGACCTCATCAGTGCTTTACAGGCGAGGTTTTGGAAATTGGTGATGTACTGTTGGAAACCATCGTCTGTGGTTCCGTCAGGGAGGCGAGTGGATTTCTGGGTGAGCTTGGTGAGGTTCAAGCAAGCAGTGGACTTGGTATCAAATGGGTAAAAGGTGGTCTCGAAGTTGGAGGCAAAATAATTGAAGGTTTTCTCATTGTTGGGAGTGGCCGAATTGGCCATCTTATCATACCACATCTCGGCGAAGGAGGTGCCTTTTCCTGCACTCATCTTGTTGAGAGTGGTCATGATCTTGTCTCCATCAGTGGTGTACAGGGAGGCATTGAGGGCAAAGAAAGCCCTCATGGCTTTGATCCATCAGGGGGCATCATCGGACTGGCCCAAAAAGTTGGCTGGGAGTGCCACTTTGAGTTCTGGGGTTCTGGTGGACATGGTTGGCGATGTGGGATGAGGTGGAGACGCTGGGGGTGGAGATGTTCTGGGTGGGGGTACTAGTGGTGTGGATGACCTGGTTGGTCCAAGGATTCAACATTGTCTGAAGCTAGGTGGGGCAGGGATTTCTGGTGTGGTAAGGCTTTCTACGTTGGGGATTTCAATGTCATTGTCTTCATCAGGGCTGCAGAATAGTTCAAAGTGACTCATGGTGACTGTGGTAAAAGGTCCTTCACCTGAGGAGGTGGGACCATGGAGATTCTTGATCTTTTGTTACGCGAAGTGTACCAAGGGGGTCTCATTCAACAGGGATACTCCACAGGCGATGCTCACAAAGAGACTGATGTCTGAGGAGCTGCGAGGATAACGAGATACTAGAATGAGGGAGCCTCAGAGAGACTAACAAGGATGCCCAGGGGTGCTGGGACTTTTATATGAGGATGCCTAGGGTTACTAGGTCTTGAACGAGGAGGAGAGCGTCAACAAAGAGTCACGCTTGGAGATGAGGACAAGGCCTTAGGAGAGGAAGCTTGACTTCTGAGTGATTTGAGAAAGTATGCTTGTATAGCGTAGATCAAGAATAGAGATACAAACAATACAGCATAGGTTTAAATAGGGAACTAAGGGGATGTGCACAGACCAGGCTTACAAAGAAAATAGAAGGCAATGGAAGATAAGAGAACTCGTCATCGTAAGAGAGGTGACTGCGGAGGGAGATAAGTCCATATGGAGGGATCATGGTAACAGATAAGTAATGACAATGTCGGAGGGGTCAGCAAGGATTAGCGAAGTGGAAGAGATAGAAGCCAACCTACCGTGCCACGTGTGAGTGACCAGTTGAGAGGTAACAAGATAAATGGAATGATGAAGAGGAAAAACTGTAACAGATAGGAAGACGCAAGGTTCTGTCATTCTTTGGTGCTACAAGTACATGGTTCATTGTAAGGGAAGGAGATGTTGAGGTGGCTTCCCTTCTTAAAAATGCCGTGCTTTCTGGATGCGTGCCAGGGACACCAAAGCGATTTCTTCAGATGGTTCTTCATAGCAGGTCTTGAGAACTTCAAGGATTTCTCCTTCGTCTCTGCCAGAGGTTTTGAGTGAGTTGACATACTCATCGAGGTGGGAGCAAGGTGGTGAAACAACCCTCAAAGCTTGAAGCTCAAAGGTTGCACTAGAAAGGCTAAGACGAGAGGAGGATAAGAGGAGTACTACTACTGGGACCCTTTGAGGGGAAAAGACCAGAAGAACTAGACTGGAGTTCTCTGGCGTTGCATTGAGGCTTTATATACTACATGGTTTGTGTACACCTGTGTACATCTAATCTACAATGACAATGCTTTGTCCGCATGTATGGGAATGGAATGGAAGCATAGAAGCATAGCATGAGGCCAACACGCTGTGTGGCAGAATGGAAGAGAAGAGAAGCGTACAATGCGTGATGGCATGTATCAAGGAATGGAAGAGAAGCATGATGTAATAATAGCCAGCACGGAGATGAAGTGAAAGTGTGAACTCCGTGACAGGGTAAGGGGATCTTAGATCCGTGTGAAAGGTTTAGTGTCCAAGCTGACTAAGCAGCTATTGCACGAAATGACTAAGTCCATGAAAAGGTAAGTGAGCATTCACGATAAGATAGATGATTAGATCCTAAGGGATCACGTGACGCGATAAGATAAGATAAAACGTAAAATGTGGAGGGAAAAATGTTAGACCCATAACAGGTGGGGCGGGGGTTTCTTCCTTAGGAGGGGAAGTTTCTGTGGTGCGAATGTTCTGGGGGCATCGATTTGAGAAGGAGGTGAACTGGGTGCAGTTTGGGGCGCTGTGGCCAGGTTTGCGACAATGGAAGCAAAGCTTGTCTCTGATGCATTGAGCTCGATCCGCAGGAGTAAGTTTGGTGATGGTAACAGCATCGACATCCATGGCATTGGGGTCCTTTGTGGGGCGAGGAGAGGATGAGGGTTGGAGATGACCCTTCCTGAGGGCGAGGATGCACATCTTCTGTGTGTGAAAGGTCTTGGCTTGCTCAATCCACTTGGAGAGCATAGTAGGGGGGGGCAGACATGGAGAGGATCATGCCGACAAGGCATTGATCTAGTCTGATGGAAAACTGGTCAGTGAGGGTGACTTCATCAGTGATTCCTGCTTTACAGGTGAGGTTCTGGAAGTCGGTGATGTATTGTTGGAAACCATTGTCTGTGGTTCCATCAGGGAGGTGAGTGGACTTCTGGGTGAGCTTAGTGAGGTTTAGGCGAGCTGTGGACTTGGTGTCGAATGGGTAGAAGGTGGTCTCGAAGTTGGAGGCAAAGTAGTTGAAGGTTTTCTCGTTGTTAGGAGTGGCCAAGTTGGCCATCTTATCATACCACATCTCAGTGAAGGAGGTGCCTCTTCCTGCGCTCATCTTGTTGAGGGTGGTCATGATCTTGTCTCCATCAGTGGTGTACAGGGAGGCGTTGAGGGCGAAGTAAGCCCTCATGGCTTTGATCCATCGGGGGGCATCGTCGGACTGACCCGAAAAGTCGGCTGGGAGGGCCACCTTGAGTTCTGGGGTTCTGGTGGACATGGTTGGCGATGTGGGATGAGGTGGAGATACTGGGGATGTGGATGCTCTGGGTGTTAGTGGTGTTGATGACCTGGCTGGTCCAAGGATTCAATGTTGTCTGAAGCTGAGTGGGGCAGGGATTTCTGATGTGGCAAGGTTTTCTACATCTGGGATTTCAACGTCATTGTCTTTGTCAGGGCTGCGGAATAGTCTGAAGCAACTCGTGGTGACTATGGTAAAAGGTCCTTCACCTGAGGAGGTGGGACCACGGAGATTCTTGATCTTTTGTTATGCAAAGCATACCAAGGAGGTCTTGTTCAACAGGGATACTCCACAGGTGATGCTCACAAAGAGACCGACGTCTGAGGAGCTGCGAGGATAACAAGATACTAGAATGAGGGAGTCTCGAAGAGACTAACAAGGATGCCCAGGGGCACTGGGACTTTATACAAAGATGCCTAGGGTTACTAGGTCTTGGACAAGGAGAGGAGCGTCGACAATGAGTCACACTTGGGGATGAGGACAAGGACTTAGGAGCGGAAGCTTGACTTCCAGGTAATTCAGGAAAGTATGCTTGTATAGCATAGATCAAGAATAGAGATACAAACGATACAGCATAGGTTTAAATAAGGAATCAAGAGGATGCACACAGACCAGGCTTACAAAGAAGATGGAAGGCAATGAAAGGTAGGAGAACTTGTCGTCATAAGAGAGGTGACTGTGGAGGGAGATAAGTCCATATGGAGGGATCATGGTAACAAATAAGTAATGACAATGTCGGAGGGGTCGGCAAGGATTAATGAAGTGGAAGTGATAGAAGCTGACCTACCGTGCCATGTGCGAGTGACCAGTTGAGAGGTAATGAGATAAATGGAACGATGAAGAGGAAAAACTGTAACATTTTCTAAGGCATTCTGTACCCCCTGATGGGCTTTGGTGCATTCCTTTCCAAATTCTCCTGCAAATGACTTGGCATTTCCTTTGAAGCCTAGTCAGGGGAAATAATTATGAATAATAGCAAATGAAATAGAGCCAGTAGCTGTGGAAAGGGAGTTGTTATGATGGAATTGTGCCATCTTAATCCATGAAGCCCATGTGTCCTGCTTCTTTATGATGAACATGCAAAGATACTGTTCGAGTTCTCAATTAACTCTTTCAGTTTGACCATCAGTTTGCAGATGGTAAGCAGTGGAGATCTTTTGAGAGATCCCTAGGAGCTTGCAAAGCTCTGTGGTGAAGTCTGATACAAACTATAGTCCTTTATCTGATACTATTGTAGATGGAAGTCTGTGGTTGCATCAAATGTTGTCTCTAAATAGAATAGCTATGCGTTGACGACCTCAAATCTAAGAAAGACTTGGGTTGAATCACACCAGAGAGCTTGGATAGAATCAAGAGATTGGGGAAAACCAACAAGAACTTGACTAAAGTTCTCAGAGGTGCTCGTTCAGATTATATACCTACTGACTACGTTTAGGGCAGGTACTTTAGGGTAGGCTAAATAGATACTTGTGTTGAGGATTAGAGGCAATGATGTCAGCATGCATCATAGCCTAGACCATCTGTACTATGATGTCATAGATAAGAGATAAGGGTCTAGCCCTATGAGTCATAAAGAGTCTACGTGATTGGGTCTAGACCTTCTCATGGTCACGTGATTGAAAATGGTAGAAGTCACGTGCCTTGGAAAAAGAGAAAATGATAAGATAAGATAGTGTCATTTGATACGACATGTGATGTGTTTGCAACACTACCCCCTGTTTAGGAATTAACTTCCAGGTGATTCCAACAAACCGCTCTGGCTTCTGTCAAGTTCATATAAGGTTTAAATAATGAATCAAAGTTCGCCTGAGCCATTCACAGCTTTCACAGGGCATTGGCATTCTTTGCGTAAAAATCTGTTATGGCCCCTTTGGACCGTGTGAGATTTGATTCAGGTTCCCATGTCCTATCCTCTTCACTGTATCCTTTCCAGTGTACGAGGAACTCGAGATGTCACTGTTATAGGTCTAACATTTTTCTCCTTTATCTTATCTTTTTATCTTATCTTATCTTATCACATCACGTGATCTTAAAAGATCTAATCATCTAACTATTGTGAACACTTTATCTAATCTTTTGGACTTAGAACTTTTTGCACAATGGACACTCACTTCTAACAGATCTATGATCCACTTATGCCTAGCATGGTTTCACCTTTTCACCTTTTCACTGTGCAGGCTATGTTTCCATTCTACATGTGTTGTACACATCCCATGCTTCTATTCTTCCATTCTGCCACATCCTCATGTGGTCCTCATGTTATGCTTCGGTTCCATTCTATGGCTATGCCACCACACCATGCACTATGCACATGTTACCCCTATATCGTAGATTAGACGTACACAGGTGTACACACCCATGTAGTATATAAACCCGAATGCAATGGCCAGAGAACCCCAATCTAGTTCTCTTGGTCTTTTCCCCACAAGATCAGAGTAGCCTCCTCCTCTTCCACTCTCCTCAGAGTTTAACTGTTTTAGTGCAACCTTGGGACTTTACATCTTTTGGGTTGTTTCAGTTGCCCCTTGAGTCTAGAGTCTACTATGAAGTCAACTTCATATTCCTCTATGTTTTCCTCCATGACTAGCACTGGACCAGGTTTATCTGCTTGTTGGCCCAGCAGACACGGCTTGTAGGGTTTAATCCATGAGATATTCACCATGGGGTGGATCTTCATCGAGTGTGGGAGTGTGAGCTCAACCGTATTCATTTCAATCATCTTCTTCACTTTATAAGGTCTGAGCCAGCAGTTCCATTAATTTATGAGATTGGTGAGTTTCTTGCAAGTTCAGATGCTTCATTGATAATCAAACTTGATCGCCTTCCTTATAGATAGGTGCTTCCAAGCGTTTCTTCTTGGATTGTGCCATCATGCACTTGTGAGCATTCTCAAGCACTGTTTTTGTTTTGTCCAGCGTGTTTTTCATTTGTTCAGCAAATTTGGTGGCTGCCGGGGCCTTGGATGCCAAAGGTTCTATTCCCATGCACAGGGTGTAAGAGTGCATAACTGAAAAGAGAGACTTGCCTGTTGTGGAATGAACCCTCGTGTTGTAATTAAACTGTGCCAGCACAAGCCAGTCTGTCCATTCTCCTTGCTTCTCGGCCATAAACAACCTGAGATACTGCTGGAGATCTTGGTTAACCTGTTCCGTCTGACCATCTGTTTGAGGGTGGAACACAGTTGACATGTGTAGGTCTATCTTCAGCATTTTTCCAAGGTCCTTCATGACCTGTGCCAAGAATTGTGGCCCTCTATCCGAAAGGATAGACCATGGAAGTTCATGGACTTTCCACACATTATCTTGGTAAAGCTTTGCAGTTCTGAGCAACGTAATTGTCTTGTGCATAGGAATAAATACAACTTCCTTAGAGAAGCAGTCGATGACCATGAGGATCGAGTCAAACCCTTCACTTTTGGGTAAGTCCATGATGAAGTTTGTGGAAATGTCCTGCCAGGGACCTTCTGGGACAGGATTTGGTTGAAGTTTGCCTGCTGGAGGCACATTTGTCGGCTTCATCTGTGCGCATTTTTCACATTGTGATGTATAGTCCTTTATCTGCGAATGCATGGTCTCCCAGAAATAATATCATGAGACCAGCTCGTGCGTCTTGTCTAACCCCCCATGACCTGCCAAGGTGGAGTCATGATATAACATAATAATGTCCTGGTGGAGCATGTCATCCGTCAGTACATAGATCTTGCCGTTAAACTTTGAGAGTCCATTCTCATCGTTCTCAAATCCTTGGTGTTACGGGTCTACATTTCTCACCCTTCACATGTTTACTTTTCTGATCTTATCTTATCTTATCACGTCATGTGATCCCTAGGATCTAATCATCTATCTTATCGTGAACGCTCTACTTACATGGACTTAGTCGTTTCGTGCAATTGCTGCTTAGTCAGCATGGACACTCAACCCTTCACACGGATCTAAGATCCACTTACACTGTCACGGAGTTCACATATTCACTTCATCTCCATGCCGGCTATTATTACATCATGCTTCTCTTCCATTTGGTCTAACATGCACATCACATGTTGTATGCTTCTCTTCTCTTCCATTCTGCCACACAGTGTGTTGGCCTCATGTTATGCTTCTATGCTTCCATTCTGTTCCCATACATGCAGACAAAGCATTGCAATCATAGATACAGTGTATACATGGACAAATACCTGTTGTAGTATATAAACCTCGAATGCAATGCCAGAGAACTCCAGTCTAGTTCTTCTGATCTTTTCCTCTCAAGACTAGGAAGCGAGGGACGATACTATCTAGGGGTGGGCCTTAGGGCTTAAGCTGCCAGGTTGATGTCTACTCCATATGACGGCTCATTCACTCTTTCTCTCCATTTGGTTCATTGGGCAACTTAGGACCGCTTTACCTTCACCAGATAAGCTATGGTCTTTTGGGTTGTTTCACTTGGTGAGTTGTGTCCATTAATTTAGACTGCACATTCCTGACACATTTGAGAAGGGATTCTTCAAGTCTGTGGACCAGCACCCTTTTCTCCATACTTCTCACATGTTCTGCGGGAATCATCATGACTCCTTTGTTATCATGTTTGATTCCCACAGAGTGGTCTTCTCTTCAGGACAAAATGTCAGCTTTTCCCATAGAAGCACCCAGCTTCTTGACCAATTTGTAGTTGAATTGTGTGAGATATTGAGCCCAGCGAGCCTGACGTCGATTCAGGTCCTGTGACTTCATAAAGTACTGGAGATTGGCATGATCCGTCCATATCTTGAATGGGAACTTCGTGCCTTCAAGGTAGTGGCACCACTATTCCAGCGCTTCTATGATGGCTGGCATCTCCTTGTCGGCAATAGGATAGTTCCTTTGCTCTGGTGACATACTGTGGGAGCTAAAGGCAACTGGATACCAGATCCCTTCCTTTTCTATAGATAACACGGCACCGGTTGCGAAGTCTAATGTGTTGCATTCAACCCTGAATTGACAATCGTTGTCAGGGTAAGCCAATATGGGTGCCATGGTAAAGCATTCTTTAAGCATGTCAAATGCCTCCTGTTCGTGTTCTGACCACCACCAAGGGTGTTACGGGTCTACATTTTTCACCCTTCACATGTCACTTTTTCTGATCTTATCTTATCTTATCGTGTCATGTGATCCCTAGGATCTAATCATCTATCTTATTGTGAATGCTCTACTTACATCTTTCATGGACTTAGTCGTTTCGTGCAATTGCTGCTTAGTCAGCATGGACACTCAACCCTTTCACACAGATCTAAGATCCACTTACACTGTCACGGAGTTCACATATTCACTTCATCTCTGTGCCGGCTATTATTACCTATGCTTCTCTTCCATTTGATGAACATGCATATCACGCATGGTATGCTTCTCTTCTCTTCCATTCTGCCACACCATGTGTTGGCCTCATGCTATGCTTCCATTACATTCCCATACATGTGGACAATGCATTGCAATCGTAGATACAGTGTATACATGGACAAATACCTGTTGTAGTATATAAACCTCGAATGCAACGCCAGAGAACTCCAGTCTAGTTCTTCTGGTCTTTTCCCCTCAAAGGGTCCCAGTTGTAGTACTCCCTTCTATCTTCCTTAGTCTTAGCCTTTCTAGTGCAACCTTTGAGCTTCAAGCTTTGAGGGTTGTTTCAAAGGGTAGTCCTTCTTCGTCAGATTGTTCAGGGATCTAGCCACCTGACTAAAGTCCTTTATGAACCTCCTATAGAAGTTCACTAGTCCCATAAAGCTTTGAACACCTTTTATGTTCCTAGGCACTGGCCATTCCTTTATAGCCTGTACCTTGTCCTGTTCCATTTCAATTCCCTCAGGGGTAATGATCATCCCAAGGAATTCTACTTTGGGAACTCAGAAGAAGCATTTTTCTGGTTTAATAAATAAGTCATGGTCCTTTAGTCTACATAATACTTCTTTTATGATTTTATTGTGTTCTTCCATGTTGTCCGTTTTCGTAAAAATAAGTATGTCATCTATGTATACTGTAACTACTTCTGGCATGTCTGCAAAGATGTCATTCATCATTGCTTGGAACGTAGCTGGGGAGTTGCATTGTCCAAAATACATAACGAGGGGTTCATAAGCACCTCGGTGACAGACAAAAGCAGCTTTCCACTCATCACCTTCCTTAATGCATACATTGTTATAAATCCAATGTAAGTCCATCTTTGTAAATAGCTTAGCTCCTTTGAGTCTATCAATGAGCTGTGCAATGAGGGAAAGTGGATAATTGTTTTTTATGGTGTTTTCATTTAGATAACAGTAATCCTGTACCATTTACTTCTTTCCATCTGTCTTGGGAATAAAGAAAACTGGAGACATTTGGGGAGATTTTGAGGGTCAGATGTAACCCTTTCGTAATTGGTCATCCACAAATGCTGATACCTCTTCTTGTTCGGTAACCAACATGGGATCAAGCTTGCCTTTGCAGGGCTTGAAATCTGCCTTTAGATCAATGGCATGATCCCAAGGTTTTCATTCTAGCATGCATTCGGATTCTTTCTTCCCAAACATGTCCAGCCATTCGTGGAACTCCTTTGGAACCAGTTCTGCTGGAGTTTTTTCTGGTTTGTCTGTTACCTGGAGTCAGCTAATCCGTTTTAGTGTACAGTACATGTAAGGCATGTCATTGAGTTCCTTTTCTTCTAAGGTTCTCAAGAAAATGGATCTATCCAAGAGAAGATAACATGTTCTTGGACAGCATGTAAGTTTGACAGATCCCATCTGCCAGTCAATCTTGGGATTGTGCTTAGCGAGCCATGTGTATCTGAGGATCAAGGGATTTCTATCCAGGTCAGTAACCTCCACTACTAACTTTTCATGGTGACCCTGGTAGTCGATGATCAACTCTGCCATATGGGTGATATCTCCAGCTGAGTTCTTGGTTCCATCCACATTGTATACCGGGATCAGTCGGTTGAGTTTCATAATCCTGATGCTGTTCATCTTGGCCCAGGTAGCATTGAGAAAGATACCATTTGCACTGCTATCCAGAAGGGTGTGCATCGTGGTCATCTTGTGTTTGGTTGTCGAGACTGCAACCCCAACTTCCAAGTTGATCTCTTTCTTTGATTTAATGGATCTGATCAGAATCCATTCAGGAGTTTCATCAGATAAATAAGACATAATATTTTTTTCTTTATTTTTCTTGACCAAATTAAGCCTGCAATCCCATGCAGCAAGGTCAGACTCAATCTGACTCCCAGTCTTGGTTGTACATGATACGTAATTGTCTGTAGAAGGAGATTGGAAGAATGTGTCTTTCTCTTGTCCGTATTCCACATCTAGTATACTAAAAGAATTCTTAAAATCCCACCCTGAAGCAGTAGCGTGGGGGCTTGGTGACAAAGAAGCAACGTCCACAGGAGTTTCCCGAGAACTCAGATGGACCACCCTTTTCCTGACAACTTCATTTCTATCATCTGCATGTCGTAAAAGAATGCCTTCATCTCATTGAAGGTTATCCCCTTGACTGCTCGTTCAGGGTCTGGCTTAGACTCTTCTGTCTTTGCCTTTCCCTTTCCTTTGCCATGTGACTGGCCCTCTTCCTCACTGTCCGAATTCCCAGAGCTAGTAGCTCGGACGCTGCGAAATTTGCTGCAATATTGGCTATGCCCTCCCCCAAGGAACTTGCATTCCTTGCATTCTCACTTGGATTTGTCGCAGTCTTTAGCGAGATGAGGACCCTGACAATTAAAACATTTGCCATGTTTGCTTATGGCATCGATTTCCATTGGTTCTCCATGGCCACTGTATGTGCAGGCTCCACTTGAGCTTTCCTTTCGCACATTGTTACCCCAGGCGCGCCCCTGGTTGTTCTTGATTCGGTAATTGAATGCTTCTTTGGCATTCCCAACCTTCCAAATGACCTTGATGTATTCTTCCACCATGTCTTGTCAATCTTCATTAACAAAGATTCAATGGATGATCTTTTCCTTCACGTTTTTCTCCAAGAGAAAACAACCCATGGCATCTCCACAGTTGCTGGTTTCATAAAGGGACAACCATGGCATCTCCACAGTTGCTGGTTTCATAAAGGGACAACCATTTCATCAGGAAGTCCTCGATCCACTGATCATTGGACTGGCAGAGCTTGAAGAGTTTGTCAGCCACTGTGTCGGCAAGATTGCCTGGATGGAAACGTGTGGCCATCATTTCCATAAGTTCTTCTTCTGTTGGCCATAAGGCTGCATGTTTGGGCGTGTATTTGAGGAGTTGATTTCAGGCCCATGTATCCACTCCTTTTTTTATCCTTGTGCTCCTTAGAGCCGATCCTTGTCCAGCAAGCAATGCATTTGTCCTTAGAGGACGTGAAAGTTTCCATGTTGATAGTAAGGTAGACTGACAATTTCATCCACCATTCGTCAAACTTATTATAAGAACCATCAAAAAGTCCAGGGTCAGGTACGACCTCTACTTTCTTCGTAACTTTTATCTCTGTTTGCGGGCCAGCCACAGTGAGGTTGGCTGCATTAGCGATGTCTTTGCTGCTTGCAGATCTCTTTGCATTTCCGCCAACTGAGCATGTAGCTCATCAACGAGTTGGGCAAGGTCGGACATGGGAGGTGACGGGTTACCATTGGCGAGGGTGGGGAGGTGATTGGGAATTCATCATCATCTGATGGAACAACGGGGAATGGCGACCTCCTGGTGAAGGGGTCAAAGTGCAGCTTGATATGGAGGATTGGCAGGACCTGCTAAGTCTGGGCCATGTAGATATGGTTGGTGTGCTTCATGGAATTGAAGAGCTGTGATCCTTGCTTCCTCAGCTTCTTCCCTCGTGACCACTAGTTCTTTGAGGAACAGGGTCGGAAAATGTAGGCCGCCTTGAACGTAATTGAGGAAGTGGGGGTATGCGTATCGGATGTCTGGAAGTGGAGCTACTGGATCGTTGTTGGGATCTGAAGAGAACCTAAGCTGGGGCTCAGGGGACTCCTCCTTTTTCCACTTTGGGAACATCCAGAAAAATAAAAGTACCAAGGATCTTTATCTCTCCAGGTACTGATTTTCAGATCACAATCTCCGACGAATCCTTCAAAAGCATGTAGGTATTACCTAAGTGTGTGGGCACAAGACCACTCTTGCACACATGTCGGTACTAAAGTAATGTCGTAAAAGTAATGTGCCTCACATGAACATGGTGTATAGTCAAAAGAAGCAAAGGGTTGTGTGGCAGTGTTTAAACATGTTAGACCTGCTCAAGGGTACCACTTCAAGTGCCTTACAGGCTACTTGACTTTGCTGCCTCTAGTGGCAGGGACTACATAAAAGAAAGGTGCTCAAAAGAGTGAGAGAAGAGGTAGGGTGTGGAAGGAGGTCTCCTTAAGCCTGGAGTCCAGCTGTATTCCCTTAATACTGGGGGCCATGTGTAACGATGAAGAGAGTGTCTGAAGACAAGTGTAATTTGAGGCAAGTAAGAGTAGTCAAGTTCTAATGTTAATGACCTCAAATCTAAGAAAGACTTGGGTTGAATCACACCAGAGAGCTTGGATAGAATCAAGAGATTGGGGAAAACCAACAAGAACTTGACTAAAGTTCTCGGTGGTGCTCGTTTAGATTATATACCTACTGACTACATTTAGGGCAGGTACTTTAGGATAGGCTAAATAGATACTTGTGTCAAGGATTAGAGGCAATGATGTCAGCGTGTGTCATAGCCTAGACTGTCTGTACTATAATGTCATAGATAAGAGATAAGGGTCTAGCCCTATAAGTCATAAAGAGTCCATGTGATTGGGTCTAGACCTTCTTACGGTCACGTGATTGAAAATGGTAGAAGTCATGTGCCTTGGAAAAAGAGAAAATGATAAGATAAGATAGTGTCATGTGATACGTCATGTGATGTGTTTGCAACACTATATCTTAAGGCATGGTATAAAAACAGCTTCTTTAGAGAAGCAGTCTACAATAATGCAAATAGAATCATAAGATAGGGATAGTGGAAGTCCAGTGATAAAGTCTATAGATAAATCTTTCCAAGGGTGTTTAGCCACAGGGAGTGGCATAAGTTTTCCAGCAGGTGCTTTTTGCTTACCCTTCATGAGGGCACACACTGCACAGTGATCTATGTAATTTTTTACATTCTTTGTAACACTAGGCCATGTAAAGTATTGTGTGAGAAGGTGAATTGTTCTAGCTTGTCCAGAGTATCCTCCAATGGGAGAGTCATGGCAAATATTTAAAAGTTCAAAACATAGGGGTTTAGGAATGAAAACTTTGTTGTTTTTGTTAATAAATATGGCTTGTTCCAAATCGAAAGTAAAGTTTGGAACATCCAAGATATTTTTGGTTTCTTTTGTAAAAAGGTGAAGATATGGTAAGATTGTTAATAAAGATAGAAGAAGGTAATATGGTACAGTAATGTTCATGTTGTAATCCTGTACTGCATCTCCATGATCTGATTATCTAGATATATAGAGCGTCAGCATGACCATTGGATGCTCCAGGTTTGTACAACATGACATAATTGAACTCTTCTAAGACTACATGCCAATGTGCTTGATGTTGTGATAACATCTGCAGCTTTTTCCAGTATTCAAGATTTTTGTAATCTGTCCAGATCTCAAATTTCTCTCTACCAATAAAGTAGTGTCACCACTTCTCTAGAGTGCATATCACTGCCAAGAGTTCTTTGTCATAGATAGGGTAATTATGCTCCTGAGCATTGAAGGAATGAGAAATAAAGGTACAAGGCCTCCACAACCCATCTTTACATAATACGGAGAGAATGATGTCTGTGGCAATACCACTAGTGTCCATTTCTACTCACATGTTCATATCTCTATCAGGATAAGCTAAAAGGGGAGCCTTGGTGAATTGGTTTTTTAAGGTTTTGAATGCTGTGTGTTGTTCAGGACCCCATTTGAATGCAACATCTTTCTTGGTAAGATTGTTGAGAGGGTGAGCAATGTTGGCAAAGCCTTCTATGAATTTTCTGTAATAATTACAGAGGCTGAGGAAAGCTTGTAATTGCTTGAGGTGTGTTGGGACTGGCCAATCCAATACCCCAGCCACCTTTTTTTCCTGCATTTTGACCCCCTCTTTAGATACTACCATTCCTAAGAAGTCTATCTTGTTTTTTGAAAAAAAGCACTTCTTGGGTTTGGCATACAAGTCATTTTCCTGAAGCCCAAGCAACACTTCTTTGACTATTGCCTCATGCTCTTCAGGGGTCTTACCCTTGGTAAAGACCATGATGTCATCTATATAAATAATTACTACTGTGTACATGTCATTAAATATGTTGTTCATCATTTGTTGAAACATGGGAGGGGAGTTTGTCATGCCAAAGTACATGACTGTTGGTTCATAAGCACCAACTAGGATGACAAATGCTCCTTTCCACTTGTCTCCTTCTTTAATGCAAACATTGTTGTATCCCCATCTTAAGTCCATGGTAGTAAATAAATCTGTGCCTTTGAGTCTATCAATAAGCTGCAGGATAAGTGGAAGAGGGTAAGCATTTTTGATGGTTTCCTCATTTAAATATCAATAGTCCATAACTAGTCTTTTCTTCCTGTCTTTTGTGGGAATGAAGAAGACCAGTGAAGTTTGAGGTGATTTAAAAGGACAAATGTATCTTTTGTTGAGTTCCTTTTCAATGAAGGTGTGAACTTTGTCCATTTCTGAGTTGGATAATGGGGTTACTCTACCCTTCTTTGGAACAAAGTCTTGTTTTAAGTCTATGGCACAATCCCAGTGCTTGTGCTCTGGGAGCCATTCCAACTCCTTCTCCAAGAATACATCAAGGAACTTATGATAAGTTTTGGAAACTTTGTCCTTCAAACCATAAGGGTAACATCCAATGTATGAAGGGTTAGGAGGTGTGAGAAGAGATCTCATAACTCCACAGTAAGAAGTGCAACATGGGAAGAATAAAGTTTTTGCAACCCAGTTAATGTTCAGATTATGACAGACCAGTCAGTCATAGCCAATGAACATGGCATGCAAACTGAGACTTGTGACATAAGCTTCTATGATTTCGCTATGTCCATTGATGGAAATAATTAGTTCTATTTTGTTTTTTTATTTCACCTATAGATCCATTGGATCTGTCAGCATTTTTTACTAGGAATGAAAATGAAAAAGGAATAAGAGGAATGGAATGCATAGAACAAAAGTGTGAGTCAATGAAGGTGTTGATAGCACCAGAGTCTAGTAGAGCCAAAAGTTCTACTCAGTGCCATTGTTCTCCTTTCTTGAAGGTAACCTTAGTGTGAAATGACATTTCTCTGCCCATAGCTAAGATTCCTCAAAGTTCTTTTGGTGGGGGATTTGGATAAATAAGTTGGGCATTTTTTATTTGCTTATTAAGAGAATTAAGCATGCTATTGTTTACTTCTGGCACCACACTCTCACTAGGAGAGATCGCTCTTTCAGAAGAGGAAAGATATATATTGCACAAAATAGATGACAAATCAGAACAAGGGAAATCAGCTTTTGTACAAGCTGTAAGTGTGCTACTACAACTATCAGAAGGTAAAGAAGGAGGTTTAGGGGAAAGGTAAAATAAATTGTTTGAACCACAGATACTCCAGTATCTACAGTCATTGTCCTTTTAAAGCCATGATCACATATTGCTTTGCTTTGACTTCTATTCTATCTCTCCAGTAAGCTTCCACTTCTTCTGTGGTATAGGCCATGTTGTGAGATTGGATGGTAATTGGAGGGGTTGGAAGAGGCTGAGCTTGGTATGGGGCCTGGTATTGTCCTTGATATGAATATAAGTATGAGGCTGGAGTCCATTGTTGAGAAACATGTACTTCAGGAGCTGATTGCTCCAAGTAGGGCAAATAAGAGTCCACTTGAGGTGGGGTTACACCTGTTGATACATTCTCATATTCATATTGTGGCATGTAAGTGCCAGTGGTGTGATCTCAAACTTCCACGAGTCTCATCTTGGATCTCAGGGGCCTTTTGTTTGGATTAGTATCACAATCAAGCCATATATGTCCTATTTTGTGACAGCCATAGCATATTTATGTATCTGGTCTGTCTTGGACCTGTACTGTGCCTATCTCCATTGGGGTATGGTGGGAGTAAATTGGTATGGGGCCCATCCAAGTACCAGGAAAGCTGGATGGGGTGGTGGATAATGAGGCAGGGAGAATTGTCCAACTGGATATTTTTGAGAAAGTGGGAAGTTTTTAGGAGTTCAAGGTAGAGGTGCTCTCTCCATCTGAATTCTTTCCATATTTCATCCCACAGTCCTGAGAGTGTCTTATAAGGCAGAGTATATGTCGCAAATAGTATGAAGCAATGAGTGGTAGTAGATTTGGTATTTCACCCCTTGCCTAAGGAGGTGGATTGCTTCAGAGTCGTCAATGTTGGATTCAACGTGAAGTTCATTGAATTTCTGCAGGTACTGATTGATATAAAGATTATTTTGTTTGAGCTGTAGAAGCTCCTTGTATAATTCTTCCACAAGAACCTGAATATGGAAGTGGTTGTAGATTCCAGTAGAGAGTTCCTGGAAGCCTGGCCAAGCTGCTTCTCCTCTGATGAGATCTGTGATTGGTTCCCCTTTACTATTTAATTTGGAATTTTCCTCAGCAAGATAATACTTGTCCAGCATCATTCTTGCAAAGGGGGCAGCTTCTTCCACCATCCTTGAGTAAAGTGCCACCACATAGATACAGTTGAACTTTCATTTGGTCATGTGGACCCAGATGCAAACCTTTGCCCACCAGTCATGGAAGGTCTTATGATTGCCATCCCACATTTCAGGATTGGCAATCTTTTTAGTATAGTCTTTTGACTTGTCATCATTGATATTTTCCAAGGCTGTGGAAAGAGCCTGGAGAGTGTGAACAAAAGCATCATCAGAGCTAGGGGACAACATCCTTACTGGGTTCTATCTTCCAAAATCTCTTTGGGAATGCAATGAATTAGGTGGCAAAGATGATGGGAATGAGAGCAGGTAAAGTAACAGTAGCATAAGATGTAGGTAGATGAAGAGAGCTTCTTGCACATGCACAGTAAAATTGTTCTACCTCCCAAATTACTTTGGGGACTAAAGGATATGAAACCTTAGCCTCAGCGATATGGTGGTCACTGAGTCTGTTGCAAACATATCACATGATGTATCATGTAACACTATCTTATCTTATCTTTTTCTCTTCTCTTCTTTTCAATCACATGACTTTGTTCTCAAACCCAAGGGCTAGACCCTTATCTCTTATCTATGACATCATAGTACAGATGGTCTAGGCTATGATGCATACTGATGTCATTGCCTCTAATCCTCAACATAAGTTATACTTAGCCTACCCTTAAGTATCTACCCTAAATGTAGTCAGTAGGTATATAATCTGAATGAGCACCACTGAGAACTTTAGTCAAGTTCTTGTTGGTTTTCCCCCACTATCCTTGTCTCTACCAAGCCATCTAGTGTGATTCAGCCCAAGACTGTATAGTTTTGAGGTTGTCAACAGAGTCAGTCTTTGCAAATATGGCATGACTTGTAGGTGGACTAATCAACTCTTAAGGGAGAGGAGGAGAAGGTGTATGTAATCAGAACACAAACTGCTCTTCCTAGGAGCTCTTCTAAAAGTGTCAGGGGTAATGGAATCAAAGTCTTCAGCAATGGCTGGAATGGATCTTCACACTCAAATCACAGAGCGCTAGTTGTATACTCTTCATGGCCAACTGAGCAGCACACTGCCCCTTTCAACAACAGCAGAATGTACTCTGTCATGCTGAACAAGTGATATCTCCCAAGTCTCTGCTCCTTAACCCTGGAGTCCAGGCAGTGTTGATAGTCATTTCCAAGTGTTGCAACCCATACCAATTAAGGTGTAGGGAAGACAATTGTGCACTGGATCAGAACCACCTTGCAGCACACACCAGCACTGGTGGGATGATGAAGTCAAGGAGCTGCTTTCTTAATCCTACTTTCTGAACCCTATGGCTGATGAAGGCTAATGATGGGCCAATGGACAGCATAAGACAAGTGGAAACAACTGAGGTCTTCAGCTATTTACACCTGCTTTTTATATTGTTACAATGTGCGCACAAACCATGCTGTGTTACAGATAAGAAGTACATATATGGTAATCAGAGATAAAGGTGTGACTAGCTAAAAGCAAAAGTTATGTCAAGTGGTAAAAATATTGACACATGTAAATGAAGTGTGTTGTGGATAGGGGCAGAGTCTAGACTCTGTCACCTGATCTTTCCCACAGTCATGTGCTTTGGGTCACATGAAAGTTGAAGGTTTTATAATCACATGCTTTGAGCCACATGACTATCAAAAGGTTTGAAGTTTTGAAGTCCAAAGTAGTAAGTGAGCGTAAAAGTACAGAGTCTTTAGTGGTGTCTGTAATAATTTCTGTGAATGAGGCACCTCTTCCCTCACTCATCTTGTTGAGGGTAGTCATGATCTTGTCACCATCAGAGGTGTACAAGGTGGAGTTAAGAATGAAGTAGACCTTCATGGCCTTGATCCATTGGGGGACATCATCAAATTTGCCTGAAAAGTCTGCAGGGAGGGTAGCTTTGAGCTCAGAAATTCTGGTGGACATGGCTGGTGATGTTGGATGAGGTGAGGGTGCTGGGGGAGGCGCAGGGGTTCTAGGTGGTGGTGCTAGTAGTGTTGAGGTCCTAGGTGGTCCTAGAACATGTCGTTGTCTTAGGCTGGATGGGATTGGGTTCTTTGGAGGTTGTTACAGGTCTACATTTTTCCCCTTCATATTTTCTTTCTTATCTTATCTTATTGCGTCACATGATCCCTTAGGATCTAATCATCTATCTTATCGTGAACGCTCACTTACATTTCATGGACTTAGAATCTTTTCATGCAATGACTGCTTAGTCAGTCTGGACACTCAAACCTTTCTCATGGATCTACGATCCACTTACCCTGTCACAGTATTCACCTTTTCACTTCATTACCGTGCCGGCTATTATTACATTATGCTTCTCTTCCATTTGATGTACATGCCCATCATACGTTGCATGCTTCTTTTCTCTTCCATTCTGCCACACAGCGTGTTGGCCTCATGTTATGCTTCTATGCTTCCATTCCGTTCCCATACATGTGGACAAAGCATTGCATATCATAGATACAGTGTCAATACTGGTAAACACTGTTGTAGTATATAAACCCCCAATGCAGCACCGAAGAACTCCAGTCTAGTTCTTCTGGTCTTTTCCTTTCAAAGGTCCCAGTTGGAGTACTCTTCCACCTTCATCTTTTCCTTTTAACATCTTAGCCTTTCTTGGTGCAACCTTTGAGCTTATAGCTTTGAGAGTTGTTTCAGAGGTGGGACAGGGTTTTCTATGTCAGGGATTTCAATGTCACTATCATCATTGCTGTTACTGTGGAACAGCCTAAAGCTGTGGTGGCTCATGGTGACTATGGAAGAGGTCCTTCACCTAGGAAGGTGGGACCATGGAGATTCTTGATCTTTTGTTATGCAAAGTGTACAAAAAGACTCATTCAATAAGGATACACTCTGGGCAATACTCATGAAGAGACCAATGTCTGAGATGCTGTGAGAATAACGAGCAAGGCAAGGACAAAGGAGGTCAAAATGACCTTGACAAGGTGCCTGTAATGGCTATGGAAACTGTAGAGTTGCCTACTGACGTGGAATGGCAAACACCTAAACCTGATGACATGGAAGGGTAACTAGGGGCATGGAGAGTAAGAAATATGGAACATTGAGAGGGATACTCGTGACTGTGTGAAGTGACTTGGAGTCTAATGAACTAGCCGTTAGCAAGGTTTGAAGACTCACTAAAGAACTTATGGTTCCATTGAATGTGCTCAAATATGTAGAGACTAAAGTCCTAAGCTAGAGAAGAATCAACTGGTGATTCTACTGCTAGTGTTAGGTTTATATAGTGGAAATGACAGACTACATGTATACTACATGAGGTATGATGTCATGGTCTAGAGTAGTCTAGCTACTGTGAATGAGGAAACAACAAGGAGATGGGAATGGAATGACATAGGACCGAGACAACAGGGTCAAGGGTTAGAGATACAAACAGCTGCCTACATGAAAAGGTGAAAAAGTGAAATAGATAAAGGAAGATAAGATGTGTGATAGTAAGTGCTGAAGACAAGTGATGAAGAGATAAGACAGACACGCACTTATAGGTATGTGGGTAAGAAGAGTAAACAACTAGGAAAAATAAAGGATAAGTCCATAATCATGAATGCAAGCAAGAAAAAGAAAAATGCCAGTTTGCCGCTTTTATGGTTACACTACCATTTCAGTGCCTTGGGTTTCAAGGGCTTCTGTGGCTAAGGACAAGAGGGTTGACAATAAGTCACACTTGAGTCATGCTCAAGGATGAGGAACTAGGGTTGGAAGCTAGACTTCCAGAAGGACTCGAGAATGATGTTGCATAGATCAAAAATAGAGACTACAAATGAGGTGATGTAGGTTTATATAATAAAAGGAAAGTGTGCACAAACCAAGTTACTATTAGGAAAGGAACAAAGAAGAATACAATGGAAATTAAGAAAACAGGCCGTCATGAGAGAGAGATGACAAGGAGAGAGGTAAGTCTGTAAGGGGAAGGTCAAGGCAATAAGGGGATGAATGTATAATCAGGAGGGTCATGGAGGATAAGCAGAAGAGTGGAAGATATGGAAGCTGACCATCCACATCAGCAACACTGCAAAAAATCTGAAATGACTGGACTGTATAGAACTAACTGGAGCCAATCGATTCAGTGATCTAGACCATAAGAATCCAAGCAGACAAGTAAACAAGTCATCCAAGTAATTCAAAAAGCAAGCCAATCAATTAGTTTAGTAGTCTCAGAAGTCCAGTACCTAAATAGCTTAGTCAATTCATAAATTTCAAAAACTCAATAGTTAAGCAGTGCAATATTTCAGTGTAGCAAAGTGTAGCAAAATGAGAAGTAAATAAGTGTACATTGGGGTGTAGATTTCCTAATTGGCATAATATGAAATCACGTGAGTGTTCACTTGCCATACCACTAAAATGTTCCTTTCAGTGACACTCACACCCACTGTCACTATCAACAGCAAGCAAGAGCCAAGTGCACCTGATTAGCATGCTGGCTCAGGTAAGTACCACCTACCCACCTTGTCTGTTACTTATGGACCAGCCACAGGCCCAGTGGGCCCTCAGTGCTAGGCCATATCCTGAAACCTGCCCCAACATGACTTTACTGATGCCCAGCAACATGCCATGTTTGCAACCATACCAGCAAAAGGCGGGTGCACCCATCAAGCATACTAACTCAGGTACATTGTCTCAGTACAAATATGTGCTCTGCTCACATCACACTCCACTTGTCTCACCTCCATTTGCCCCCCACCCTGCACATGTTCATGCACTCAGCCCACTCGCATGTAAGTACACAGCCACCATCACAACCCACTCACATCCAAACACCTAGGCATCATTACCACTTGCAACCCACACCCAGGCCCAGTCCTCCCCACTCCATTGCACAATACATGCACAGTGAAACAATCCAAAAAACAACAAGGCTCAAAGGTTGCACAGAACAGTTAGACTTGAAGGTGGAGAGGAGAAGAGGAGACTACTCTGAACTTTCTGGGGAGAAGACCAAGAGAACTAGACTAGAGTTCTCTGACCATTGTATTCAAGTATATATACTACATGGGTGTTTGTACTAGTGTACATCTAATCATAGATATAGGAGTAATGTTACAGTTTTTCTTCTTCATCATTCCACCTATCTTGTTGTCTCTTGACTAGTCACTTGCACATGGCACAGTGAGTCAGCTTCTATCTCTTCCGCTTTGTTAATCCTTGCTGACTTCTCCAATATTTCCATTACCTACTTGTTACCTTGATTTTGTTACGCGAAGCATACCAAAGGAGTCTCGTTCAACAAGGATACTCAACAGGCGATGCTCACGAAGAGACCAACGTCTGATGAGCTACAGGGATAACGAGATACTGGAACAAGGAGGTCTCAATGGAGACTGGCGAGGATGCCCAGGGGCGCTAGGACTTGGAACAAAGGTGCCTAGAGTTACTAGGTCTTGGATGAGGAGGGAAGCGTCGACAAGAAGTCACACTTAAGGACGAGGGCAAGGACTTAGAAGAGGAAGCTAGACTTCCGGGTTGATTCAAGAAAGTATGCTTGTATAGCGTAGATCAAGAATAGGGAGTCACAAGCGATACAGCATAGGTCTTAAATAATGAGGAATGCGTGCACAGACCAGGCTGACTAAAGTAAATGGAAACAGATGGAAGCGGATGGAAATGGATGGAACACTCGTTGTCATGAGAGAGGTGACTGTGGAGAAGGATAAGTCCATGTAAGGGAACTAAGGTAACAAATAGGTGATGATAATATCGGAGGGGTCGGCAAGGATTAGAGAAGCAGAAGAGATGGAAGCCAACCTACCACGCCACATGTGAGTGACAAGTCGAGAAGTAACAAGATAGATAGAACGATAAAGGGGAAAAAGCGTAACAGCCACCAGAAGTCATGTTCAAGGATGGACTTGGTGTGAAAAATACCCATGTGACCAGAAAGTGGTGAGGAGTGGATGGAGTGGAGGAGGGTAGAGTGAGTTGTGGGAGGTACATACATACGACCTTTGAAGTAAAGATGACTGTTGTCAAAGGTCCAATTGTTTAGGGAAGCACAGGTGAAGAGGGGGGATCCGTCATCGAGGGCAGCAAGAGCTTTAAGCACAAAGGGGTCTGAGGTGGTCGAGGATTTGATGTGGCATGCGAGGGTGAGATCAAGAGCATTGATAATGACTGGGTCAGGAAGGATGGCATAGTCTGTGTTGTCAGAGGAGGTATCAACCTCATCCTTTCAGGAGAGGGCGTCGGCAGGGCCCATCTGAGAACCTGGGGTAACAGCCCAGACAATGTCAAAGTCTTGTAGGAAGAGGGCCCATTGGGCTTGACGACAAGAGAGTTTGCGAGGATCTCGGATATAGGAGAGGTTTTTGTGATCAGTAATGATTGTGACTGGGTAGGGGGTGCCTTGGAGGTAATGTTTCCATTCATCAAGGGCGTAGATGATGGCAAGGAGTTCTCTGTCATAAATGTCATAGTTTCATTCCACCAAGGAGAAGGTCTTAGAGAAGTAAGCTGTGGGCTTCTTATCACCATTTGGGTGGAGTTGCATGAGAACCGCACCAGCAGCAAGGAGGGAGGTATCCATCATGACAAAGAAGGGTTTGGCGACATCAGGGATGGCGAGGACTGGGGCGGTGCAAAAGATATTGTGAAGGAAATCAAAAGCCTTCTGTTGGAGGGGAGTCCAAGCCCATTTCTTGTCCTTTCAGGTGAGGAAGGTTAAAGGAGAGATGATGTTGGAATAATTTGGAATGAACTTCCGGTAGAAGTTGGCAAACCCAAGGAAGGATTGTACTCCTTTGACGGAGGTAGGGGGTTTCCAGTCAGCAATGGCAGAGAGCTTCTTTGGGTCCATGCGGACAAGCCCTTGTCCAATGATGAGACCTAGATATCCCATAGTGGCAGTATCGAAGGCGCATTTGGAGATTTTCAGGGAGAGTTTGAGCTTCCAAAGGCATTGGAGAATGCAGCGAGTACGTTCATGGTGGAGGGAGAGGAAACCTGTGGTGGCAATGCTGATGTTGTCCATGTAGATCTTGAGCCAGTGCTCAGCGATCATATCTGCAAAGTTGTGGTTCATGAAGGCCTGAAAGGTGCTGGGGGCATTGCAAAAGCTGAAGAACATGACTGTGGGTTCAAAAAGGCTGAGGGGGGTGATGAACATAGCTTTCCACTGATCCTCTTCCTTGATGCAGATGTTGTTGTACCCCCATCGGATATTGAACTTGGTGAAGTATGTGGCATCCTTCATGTCATCAATGAGCTTGGGTATGAGAGGTAGGGGGTAGGTGTTTCGAACGGTGTGGGAGTTGAGATATTGATAATCTTGGCAGGGTCAAAGTGATCCATTGCTCTTAGGAACAAAGAAGAAGGGAGAAGCCTGGGGGGATTTTGAAGGAACAATGCGACCAGTTTTCAGATGTTCTTTGACAAAAGCTTTGCAAGCTTCCTTTTCAGCTGGGTTAAGGGGATACACCTTGGCCACCTTGGGGGCAAAAGTGTCTCTGAGTTTGATGGTGTGGTCAAAGGATCGGTGTGGAGGAAGTTGGGAGTGCATGGCTTCTGAGAACACATCAGCATAGTCCTTGCAGAAGTCTGGAATTGATACTTCCTTAGGTTTTTCAGCGATGTTGAGTTGGGTAGATATGGTGACCTTGTTGAGGTGTTCCTCATCAGTTCCATTCGAGGGAGGATACTCACGAGGAGACCTCTCAACCCCTTGGGGATACCTTTGAGCGAACAGGGTGGCAATTTCATGGTCAAGGTCAGGGTCAAACCAATTGGGGTAGAGGGGTTCTTCAGAAGTAATGGGGTCGATGTCGAGGGTGAAATGTTTCCAGTTGATCCGAGGGTTCCATTTCTGAAGCCAGGGCATTCCAAGTATAACCTAGGGGTGACTAAGGTGAGTGATCATAAGTCTTTCAGTGTCAGAGAATGTGTTGGAATAGATAGGGATGAAGGCGTTGTTTTTGATGGTTCCCTTTTGATTGGGGGTTCCATCAACGTTATAGGCAATGATAGGGCTGGGAAGTGGCAAGGTCTTGAAGTTTCCTGGGGATAAAAGTCAAGGGTCGATGAAGTTTCCGGTTGTACCGGAGTCAATAAGGGCAGTGGTTTCGACGGTTTGGTTCTTTCCTTGTAGTGAGATGGAAAGACACAGGGTTCTGTCATTCTTTGGTGCTACAAGTACATGGCTCATTGTAAGGGAAGGAGACGTCAAGGCGGCTTCCCTTCTTAAAAATCCCATGCCTTTTGGATGCGTGCCAGGGACACTGAAGCAATTTCTTCAGATGGTTCTTCATAGCAGGTTTTGAGGACCACAAGGATTTCTCCTTCATTTTTGCCAGAGTTCTTAAGCAAGTTGACATATTTGTCCAGGTGAGAGAGGGGTGGGGTAGGGGTTTCTTCCTTGGGAGGGGAAGTCTCAGTGGTGTGAATGTTTTGGGGGCATTGAGGGGTTTTTGGGGAGGAGGCAAACTGGGTGCAATTTGGGGTGCTATGTCCAGGCTTGCGGCAGCAGAAACAGAGCTTGTCTCTGATGCATCGAGCTCGATCAGCAGGAGTAAGTTTGGTGATGGTGACAGCGTCAACATCCATGGCATTGGGGTCCTTTGTGGGGCAAGGAGAGGATAAGGGTTGAAGGTGACCCTTCCTAAGGGCTAGGATGCACATCTTCTGCATATGGAAGGTTTTGGCTTGTTCAATCCACTTGGAGAGCATAGTAGGGGGGGCGGACATGGAGAGGATCATGCCGACAAGACGTTGGTCTAATCCGATGGAGAACTGGTCTGTGAGGGTGACTTCATCAGTGATTCCCACTTTACAGGCGAGGTTCTGAAAGTTGGTGATGTATTGTTGGAAACCGTTATCTGTGGTTCCGTTGAGGAGGTGGGTGGACTTCTGGGTGAGCTTGGTGAGTTTTAAGTGAGCAGTGGACTTGGTGTTGAATGGGTAAAAGGTGGTCTTGAAGTTGGAGGCAAAGTAGTCAAAGGTCTTCTCGTTGTTGGGAGTGGCCAAGTTGGCTGTCTTGTCATACCACATCTCAGCTGTTATGGGTCTAACATTTTTCTCCCTTATCTTATCTTTTGATCTTATCTTATCATGTCACGTGATCTTATCAGATCTCATCGTCTAACTATCATGAACGCTTTATCTAATCTTTTGGACTTAGAACTTTTCGTGCAAAGGACGCTCACTTCTACCAGATCTAAGATCCCCTTACACCTAGCATGGTTTCACCTTTTTACTCATCACCATGCAGGTTAGTCTTCTCTTCCATTCTACATGCATTGTATGCATGCCATGCTTCTTATGTTCCATTCTGCCACATCCTCATGTGGTCCTCATGTTACACTTCTATTCCATTCTATGGCTATGTTGCCACACCATGCATTATGCACATGTTCTCCTATATCATAGATTAGATGTACACAGGTGTACACATCCATGTAGTATATAAACCCCAATGCAATGGCCAGAGAACTCCAGTCTAGTTCTCTTGGTCTTTTCCCCACAAAGATCAGAGTAGTCTCCTATTCCTCCACTTCTCCTCC